>CM070025.1:20336989-20571989 GCA_036247105.1 Cirrhinus mrigala
TTCGTGGTAGTTTGTAGGACAGGTTTCCACCCAAGGTTTTGTTTATTAGTCTTAGTGTTATTGACCTTCCAGCTGTTTTTATCATAACTCCATGAAGCATATATAGAGGCCCAAGGCGATTGGCCAAGAAAGCTGCTGTCCCCACAACACCCTGAGAGTCTGATGGATGTCTAGTGACAGGAAAGGCCTATAAGAAGGACATGACGTTTGTCAGAATGAATACAGATTTAACGTGCTCCATCAGGGCACTGACAGCTCTTAACAGACAACAGTTAGGTGTCAGTCTGTTAAAGAACTCGATATTAGCGTTCGGCCTTAATGACTACTGTAGCGCACCTAATATGCATGCAAACTGATGTCTACTTTAAGGACTTTGATGGATTATCGTGACATTTTACATCTCCTTTAAGAAGGAACATCAAGAACGCACTGTGTAGATTAAAGTCATATATGTGGTAATGAGGGGCGGAGGGGAGATTCGGTGCGCTGGTGGAAAAACGAAGGATTTGACATGTCTGGACGTCGCCGTAAATAGACACCCTTTCATTTTTGTTTGTTTGTCCTATCACAAATTCAATGAATTTATATTTTATGGAACATTATCTCGGTCTTTCAGTAAGTGTTAATCTCGTTAACAAAATTACTGAAGATGCTTATTAACAAAGTTTTTCTTTTCTAATTGTTTTATTAATGCTAATGAAGGATGAAAAATGTGAATCATAATGAAAATTAATTTTAATTTAAACACTCATTTAAACTACCTTTTTATGCTCATCAAAGTTCTGTTTATTTGATTAAAATACAGTTTAACAAAAACTAATATAAAATATTATTATTAATTTAAAATAACAGTTTTCTATTTTAATGTACTTTAAAATACAATTTATTTCAGTGATGGAGCACTGAATTTCCTCAGCCATTACTCCAGTCTTCAGTATCACATGATTCTTCAGAAATCACTCTAATATGCTGATATATTATCAATTTTGGAAACAATTGTGCTGCCTACTATTTTTTTGGAACTTTTGAGATTTTTTTCAGGCTTTTCTAATGAATAAAGAGTTAAAAACAACAGCATTTATTCAAAATAACCTTTTTTTTTCAAACAATATAAGTCTTTACTATCACTATTTATCAATTTAATACATCCTTGTTGAATAAAAGTATTAATTTCTTCAAAGAAAGAAAAAAAAAGACTGACCCCAAACTTTAAAGTGTAGTGTATATTGCTAGAAAAGATTTCTATTTTAAATAAATGCTGTTTTTAATGCTTTAATCATCAAAGAATCCTGAAAAAGATATCACAGGTTTCAGAAAAAAAAGAAATTCCAAAACTGGTAATAAATCAGCATTTTAGAATGATTTCTGAAGGATCATTTGACACTAAAGACTGGAGTAATGATGCTGAAAATTCAGCTTAAAATAGAAAAATAGAAAACCACTATTTTAAATTGCAATAATATTTCACAATATTACTGTTTTTTTTTCTGTATTTATTTATTTATTTTTTTAAACAGCCTTGATGAGCAGAAAACACTTCTTAAAAAACATAAAAAATATTACTATTGCAGTGAACTGCAGTGCATATAGTTTAATATATATATATATATATATATATATATATATATATACAAAATGTTATTTTATAAAACAATATAAAGGTAATTTAATTACATATTTATATATCATTCAATTACATATTTAAATATATTTCAAATATATATTTAAATATACTGTTGTTCACTGAGATCTAAATACAAATATGAATATAAATAGTTTTTTAAATCAAATAATTACTGTAAGAAGTATTGTATTGACGTTATTGGACTAATTATTTATTTATATTATATTTATATTATTAATATTTAGATTAAATATAAGAGACATTTTATAAAAAATAACTGAGAAAGTATAAAAGATATTTTTATCAAAACACAAAAACTGTTAATAGTACTGTAAAAGAAGTTAAAAACTACTTTCAATACGCTAAATTATAGCTGTTAAAACATTTTTCAAAGATAAGATTATATTAATAATCATTACCAAAAAAAAAAAAAAACAACAACAACAGGAACCACTATCAGTACACCTTAATGCACAACACATGCTTAAAACGAATATTACGTCTCATGCCGAATTCATGCTTCATATATGCTTAAACAAATGCTCCATGCACACATAATGCAGTTCAGAAACCCATCCAAAAGTGGCACACGCACTGGTGTAGGTGATGTTGAAACCTCTGCCAGACATGGAGTGGTCAGCCTGGAACTCCAACCGGAGAATGTTGTTGTTGCTGGTGAGGTGGGACGGCACCTCCGCCCCGGTGAAACGGCCAAGCACAGACGAGTCAAGCATCTCTCCATCCTTCACGGTCAAGATGTCATACGGAGCCTCCAGGTCAAAGTCGTTGAAGGCCAAGTGGATACGGCTGCCGGGCTCTGATAGGATCAGCCACACACAGTTAAGGTTGTTCCCGTAGCCTTCTGGGTAATCCGGAGAGAGGACTGTGCCCATGGGTGCAGTGAAGTTTGAAAGACAGGGAACTGAAAGAATAAAACAGAATAGCTACTAATTTCAATTTAGGATTAATGTAAGTCTGTTCATATTCTAATGTTTTTTTTTCCCCATAATGGCACACGCCGGCAGCCAGCAACATATAAAAACATGCCACATCATACATCAGTGTAATAATACAGCACTTAGCCATGTGTATGCGTTTAATATGCCATATGGAGGTTCTGATGATTAGGTTCTGTGCTTTCTGACAAACTGCATTTATGACATAGATGGACTTGGGGCTATAAATAGAGCTGATTTGTTCAATCTTCCAATTAGACATGGAGAAATTTCAGCCATGCATTTTTTAAGCAAAGAGCCTACAGGTGAAATATCAAAATATAGCAGATGTCACTGCAGCTGAAGGAGTCTCCAGGTTGGCTGTATATATAAGCCAATTATTTCAGCTCCCTCAGAGATCTCTGCATTCATTTTGAAGAAAAGGCAAAGACAGGAAAGTTAATAAAATCCAGTTATATGGAAATTCTTATGGAACATGAAAAATTTGAGTGAAAAAAAATGAAGTGTGTGATTTCTGTGCCACTGGCGTCACAGCTAATCACTTGTTTGCTAAACGCTTTCAATATCTGCCATTGGTCAGCTAACATATATTCCCGCCAATTTATTTGAAGCAGTATTTTTACTGGAAAGGGAAAAAGTATTTTAACATAAATTTAAATTTCAAAATGGTACTGCTTGAAATAGGACAGATTTGAGAACATAAAACAGACACTTTGTTAAATTTAGCCTAATTTTCTTCATTAAAACAGTAAAATAATACATTATAAAACTGTTGTTATAGCACCAAACTAGGACAGGAAAAACATTTCCAAAGCAATTAATCAGTTTGCAACGTACAGTAGCATTGACAGTACTCACAAATGCAGATGGGGATGTTGGCAGACCACTGGTTGTTGTTCTGACAGGATATTGTCTTCTCTCCAATGAGCTCAAATCCAAACTGGCACTCAAAGCGTAGCACGTCGCCATTAGAGAATCCATCTCCTTCTCTCATCCCATACAGAGGGGTGCCTGGGTCCCCACAGCTCTCCTTGTCGATTTCTACAGAGAAAGGATGTAAAAAATAGTGATTGGTAAACATCACATGTCCACTTTCCACTGCTGCAGAGTACCTTAAGCTTTACATATAGTAAATATACAATATATATAGCCTCCTGACAACCAGCTATGGATTTTTATCCTCTGTCGAGGATATTATATTTTAATGAATTTCTCTGTGACCTTAAATGTCACAAGTCTGGATGTCCTGTAAAGAGCACACTCTGGGCTTTTCAGAGATACCAAATGTTTGGAAGTTTCACCAAGATCACTCCCTCAACTTGGTCTTTAAAAATGTCTGGCATTAATTTACTGATCAAATTGAACACTGTTATGGAAATATGATAATATTTTGTAATGATCATTTAAATTTGACAGATTTTTTTTCAGAGAATTGTTTGCCATTAATCAACATCTCAGAAAAATGTTATGGGGTTTAAAATCAAAATATATATATGTATACAGGGGTTGGACAATGAAACTGAAACACCTGGTTTTAGATCACAATTAGTATGATATTGGGCCTCCTTTTGCAGCCAATACAACATACAAGTCCTGCAAAGCAGCCAGAGGGATTCTGAGCCATTTTCCTCTTGCAGAACAGTGGCCAGGTCACTATGTGATGCTGATGTGGGAAAACGTTTCCTGACTCGCTCCTCCAAAACACCCCAAAGTGGCTCAATAATATTCAGATCTGGTGACTATGCAGGCCATGGGAGATGTTCAACTTAATTTTCATGTTCATTAAACCAGTCTGTCACCAGTCTTGCTGTGTGTATTGGTGCATTATTATCCTGATACAGAGCACTACCTTCAAGGTACAATGTTTGAACCATTGGGTGCACATAATGAAACTTTACACTCTGCTCTAACTGGTGTAATGTACAATAAGTGAAGATTGGGCACCAGACAGCGCAAATATAGCCATGAAACCTCCAATACTATATTGGCGAGTGTTTCAGTTTCATTGTCCAACCCCTGCATATATATATAATTTTATTCACATTTTTACTTTTCACTTTTTCTAAACATTGTAATGACATGAAAAGATACTAAATTTACTATATATATATATATATATATATATATATATATATATATATATATATATATATATATATATATATGTATGGGATGGGAACAAAAAACAACGAATAAAACCAACAGTAGACCGAAAAGTAAACTACAATAACACTACAAAAAACTACAATAATCCTGAATAAATCATCTTTATACAAAGTTTGGTATAAAAAAAAAAAAAAACTGACTCATTCATTATGTCTATTTGTGTCTTTTTATAAATAAATAAATAAATAAATAACTACATGGAATCATTTTATTCATAGCATAACTTACAAATAAAATACATATTTTATTCATTTATGAATTTTTTTTTTTTTTATGTGTTCTAAACATTGTAACAACATGAAAAGATACAAAATTCAGAATAAATATATATATATATATATATATATATATATATATATATATATATATATATATATATATTATATGTATGGGATGGGAACAAAAAACAATAAACAAAACAAACAGTAGACAGAAAAGTAAACTACAATACTACAATAACACTACAAAAACTACAATAATCCTAAATAAATAATAATAATAATAATAATTAAAAAAAAAAAACTACAATAATCAGTAATTCTGTATAAACTTCCATTAGCCTGGTTACTTTGACTGCATTTTTTTCACCAGAAAAGAAAAATGCTAATCAGGCAGCATGATCTTTCTGGTGCAGCTGGTGGCCCAAGGAAGTCTTGCTGGTTGAGCTAGGTAAGAGAAATTAACTGTCAATTCCTCTTCATGTTAAAGTGCAAGATAAATCTACAGACTTATAGCAAATTACTAAATTGCAGCTTTGAAACTGGCACCAAACTGCACTCCAAAAATCCAATGATGGACTGATTTCATCAGATGTTCTGCACCTCGTGGGAATTTGACCGGAACAGAGTGCCACCAAAACTCTCTGTTCAGCCTAGATAAGCTCCAGCACCTGGACCCTTTAACGGTAGAGCCGGCCATCCAGGACGTTTCCACCATGAGCACATAAACCTACTCTGGGGGTCACTATACCTAGATAACACCTTTCATCTGCATAGCATCGACTCAGTGGGCGGCAGGCTGCTGGAATGGGCAATACATCTTCCCAGACACTTTGCACGGCCATGCACAATTGAACTATGAACTCTGTTCCGAATAAGGATGCTTGAGGGTTTGCCAAAGGACGGACGGTAGAAAAAACGTCCACTAAATTTCATTTAAAAGCAAATCAAAGTTTGAACATGTAGGATGGGGATTTCTCCTGAGGTATAATGGAGGTCTTTGGCCAATGCTTGATGTATGGCATTAATTTCCGACATGACAGTCTCTTTATGACTACTACAATGCTTTACTCCATTGGTCAATCGTGAGGGGTGGCTAGGGGAAGGTTAGGTCATATTTACCGCTTTGTATTTATGATGAGGGAAAAAATAGAGTACAAATTGTCCAAAGGAGCTGATGGTGTGTGAATAATCCTGGACAGCACTACACTCCGACATGGGGTCAGCGTGTCAGATCCGAACCTCTACGCTTCTCTCACGGCGCTTAATGTGATGGGGTTCGGTGCGCTTGTAAACCTGAGGACCTCACTGGGAAGATCAATTGTGCTAACAAGTTATCCAATCAAAGGCAAAAGCTTGATTCTGTATATGTAAGCACAGACGGCCCACACAGGGGAAGTTTGGGACCTGTGCTTTTCTTCTTGAAACAGCCAGGGAATTACAAAGTATCAGTGAACTTTGGCATGTAATATATCAAAAAACATTCTGAGCATTTACCATATAGCAGGACTCATTAAGCCGGCCTTCACATAAAAGCCTATAAATAAATTTAATCTCAAAACCATTTCTTATTCATTGGAAAATGGCAAGTAATTTATCTCTCCCTTTGTGTATCCCATGGATATTGTTTCATTTCAATAATGCTGACTTTATCTCTCTCAAGAAAGTGCTCATTATCGCAAAGTCGAGTTTTATGTGGAGTCGAGACACAAAACGAGGCACTTCTAAAACACAAGTCACATGAGTCAAGTACACGCAGACAAACTCCCAGGCGGATCTCTGGTTTTATTTCTTTGAAGCATTACATTAAATTAGGTTTTTACACCACGTTGAAGATATCGAAGCGGTCTAGCCATGCAGAAAACAAACAAAATTATCTTTAAAAGAAACAATGTTAATAAGCGTGGCCATGCTGGTGTGTTGAAACTGTGTGCCAAAGCACAGAGTACAGCTATGGATTATCAATGGCGAACTTCACTAAAAAAAAACTTGAGTAATGCATAAGCGCCGTTAACTAAAGTTCCACTGAAGTGCTTTCAAACACGCAGTGTTATTCTAGATGTTGACGTAATTTGAACTAAAACAGAAATACAGGGCGGGACACATCAAGCAGCCCCACCCCCTTTTTTAAATAGCCAATAGCATTTTGTTGACATCACAACTCGGGCCAGAGCTGTTAAGCTTGGTAAAGCCGCATTTGACAGCGTATGACACCCACAATCTCATCCATATCACTATACAGTAAAATATAGCATTCTGTGTAGAATTCAAATGGGTCTGAAACATTTTGTGATTTGAGCCAGTTCATGTATATGATCCGCTCTGTGCTTTCGCGTTTCTAGACCGGAGCAGACTGTGTGCACGCTGCAGTGGTTTACGTGCAGCAGCACAAAACCAGACTTCTTTCTCCCAATGGAAAGCATATTTACACCATCTGAATCGTTCCCTATCCCCTATATAGTGCACTACGTGCCATTCACCCTACAGCAAATACAAACTCTGTGAACAAGTGACCAATTTCAGCTTTATTGTCTATTTATAGTGTAGGGGGCGGGACACTTCAGGATTATAGAGAGCATTTGATTGGACAGAAAGTTTGATGAGAAGCTGAAGTGTGATCAAAATCATTGATCCATATTGGCGGAAGTTAGAGACTGTAAGTTTTGAATGCTTATATCTTGTAAATGCGAATTTTGTCATTGTTTTGGAGCACACTAGCTTATAGACAACCTTAACATATTTATACTAAAAGCCTAAAAACTTCAGTTTTGATGGCGAGACACTGTAGGTGAACAGGGTAAAGAAAATTAACTAATTATCGCCTTACTTACCCAGTTGATTGATTACGTTGATAATTGCAAAACGTTTTTTCTATTAGTTATTATTTTTATTTTTTTTTATTAGTTGTATTAGTTTTCTAAAATGTTAGGTTTAAATATGCAAATGAGGCATTATTTAGTGAAATTTGTGCTAAATTGCATATATTTCTAGTACAAAAATCTAAACATTGGATGAAGTCAGTTTCAAAAGTTTTTGCCATATTCGAGTCAAATGTTTTTACAGAGGGAATATTAGGTATCTCATTTTTGTCACTCCACAATTCAGAAAATACTTAGAATAGACAGAAAACAATATATTTCCACAATTTTTAGGGAAATAAAATGTTGTATATAATCAAGCAAATTATATACACTGTGTGCAGAATTATTAGGCATGTTGATATTCTGGTCATATTTTTTTTCCAAACACATTTTACCAATTCCAAACCACATCAGTCTTAATAACTACTATTAATTTTGTATTTAATCATTTGTAAGTGATATATAATTGTCCGTGAAGGCTGGAAGTGAAAAACTCCTTATATTCAGGTGTGCAGAATTATTAGGCATGTTTTCGTTTACAGCTAAAATGAGCCAAAAAAGAGATTTAACCCAGACTGAAAAGTCCAAATTATTAAATGCCCATGAGAAGAATGCAATACTAATGCATTACAAGAATTTGCAAAGTTAAGGCTTGACCATTGGACAGTGAAATGCTTGTTGAGTCTGCATGGTCAGAAAAAACAGGTGGAGAAGAAAAGATGCATGGTAACTGCAAAAGAATTAGGAATTAAGGTGAAGAATTAGGTGTGACACCATCAGGAACCGTTTCCAGTTCTCCAGCGCCACCATTTTCCAGAACTGCAACCTACCTGGAGTCTTCAGAAGTGCAATGTGTCAGGTTCTCAGAGACTTTGCTTGGTAAAAAATCCTAAAAAATGCCCCTGACTTAATAAGAATAACAAGCTGACGTCTTGTGAAATACATGAAGACAGTTTTTTTATATGCTTTAGAGACAGATAAGTTGAGAGTGACTCTTGAAGGACAAGCATCACATCCTCTTGTGCCTCTGATTCAAGAATTTATCTTCTAAAATCTGGCAATAAGTTTTGGGAGTTCATTTTAGTCCATCTCTGCAAGTCAGACTTTTCAGGATAGGAGACTAAACATGAACTCCCAAAACTTACTGCCAGATTTTGGAAGATAAATTTTTGAATCAGAGGCACAAGAGGATGTGATGCTTGTCCTTCAAGAGTCACTCTCAACTTATCTGTCTATAACGCCTATAAAAAAAAACTGTCTTCATGTATTTCACAAGACGTCAGCTTGTTATTCTTATTAAGTCAGGGGCATTTTTTAGGATTTTTTACCAAGCAAAGTCTCTGAGAACCTGACACATTGCACTTCTGAAGACTCCAGGTAGGTTGCAGTTCTGGAAAATGGTGGCGCTGGAGAACTGGAAACGGTTCCTGATGGTGTCACACCTAATTCTTCACCTTAATTCCTAATTCTTTTTCAGTTAACATGCATCTTTTCTTCTCCACCTGTTTTTTCTGACCATGCAGACTCAACAAGCATTTCACTGTCCAATGGTCAAGCCTTAACTTTGCAAATTCTTGTAATGCATTAGTATTGCATTCTTCTCATGGGCATTTAATAATTTGGACTTTTCAGTCTGGGTTAAATCTCTTTTTTGGCTCATTTTAGCTGTAAACGAAAACATGCCTAATAATTCTGCACACCTGAATATAAGGAGTTTTTCACTTCCAGCCTTCACGGACAATTATATATCACTTACAAATGATTAAATACAAAATTAATAGTAGTTATTAAGACTGATGTGGTTTGGAATTGGTAAAATGTGTTTGGAAAAAAAATATGACCAGAATATCAACATGCCTAATAATTCTGCACACAGTGTATGAACAAATCCCTCTGTAAAAAACCTTCAGGATATAAACAGGAATAAAAATGTAAAGTGCTACAGAAGTGGAGATTTATTTCAATTATTTCACCTCATTTTTTAAAAACGGCCTTTAAAAATATGTATTGTAATTGAAATCTATTGACACAAATAGATAAAGTGCTATAAAAGAAACACTTAACACTGTCTTTTAGATGTTTTCTTTCTACTAACTGTGTTTTTGCCTACAGTGTCTCCCCTCTTTTTTTGGGCTTTTTGTGGTTTTAATGGACAGGACAGTAGAGAAATGATGGGAAAGTACTGGGCAGAGATTGAGGGGAGCGGGATCGGCAAAGGACCTCGAGATGGGAATCAAACTCGGGTCGCCGCGAGCGAGACTTTAGTAAAGACATGAGTAGACTGTTCCTCTTTTAATTATTTAACCAAAAGTTTAAAAAAAGCCATTTAAAAACTCTTGTAACCGGTAACAGTCAGTAATCAGGCATTCGATCTACATTCAAATTCATCAGTAGTTTCTTTCCATAATACCTGTGCTTCTTACAAAGTCAAACTTGCAGTCTTTAAGTTAGCAGCAGAGGTTCAAGGCTACCAACATCAAATGGAGGATAACTAAACTGAGCATATGGCTATACATATTAAACTAGCACAGCCACCTACACTAAGTTATTATAGGCGTCAAAATAAACCTCTACTGCATAAAAAAATGTGCTTAGGAAAATCTTCTAAAATCTCAATCTAGAAATTTAAAATCAGTTCAAAAAAAGTCAAGGCACAACTCAAAAGCTGCTTTTTATAATTTTTTTTTTTTTTATATGCCAAAATGCATATAAATAACAATGAGACCGCCAGAGTTAAGAATAATAGGCCGATTTGCATGGTAATGAATACAAATCACGGTAACACTTCAGCAGTGCCTGTCTACACTTTTAATATGTTAATTTGAACCTTTGGGATCAAGTAAATGTGTTATGTTTTTATGTCATTAAGTTTGTCACAAAAAATAAGAGCACAGTACACCCTCAGAGGTAAAACATAGGGGTATAAATTCATCAACGGAAAATGACAGATGTAGCTTTATTAATAAGCGAAATGTAGCCATCAAACTTCAGTCACAAACACAATTAATGACCCGTGTAGATTATGCATTTGTCACAGATGTCAGCATAATGGAGTGCATTTGAATTGTAAGTGCACACTCCTAGATGGGATAAACTATATCTCCTCAGTGCTCTAGGGCAGTGCTTCTCAAATAGAGAGTCACAACCCAAAAATGTTCTTTATTCAGCCAATATATTGTTATTTCAAAAGTTTTTATGTGCCAGATAAAACACTGGGTAAACACTTTAAAATCTATTTCAAACACACATGACTGCTTTTGAAATAGTTTTTGCAATAGCCATTCTCCTTATAGATTCATATCATGGCCTTCCAAAAGCTCTGTAAAATAACTTTTACATTCAAATAATCATTTTAAATATGTCATGTGACCCTTTTGTGCAAAACCGTGACCTGACAGGAAAATTAACTACTGGGGAACAAGACAATTGAATGAATAAGTGCTGTAAACCATTAATGTGTTCATTTTGGGGCTGGATCTCTCAAAGGGCCCTTGATTTATATTATATATCACATATAATGCTCACATCATATATCATATGGGTTCTCGTTGGCTTTTAATCTGCATAACAGAATCTGACATTCAAAATCTCATTCAACTGTCATTCAACCTTACTTAATGTTAAACCCATGGTATTTGTTCAGTTATTAGAATAATTCTAATAATACTATTCTAGTCTGACACTATAATGGTGAATATATGAAGAATATTTTGAATGACAGTATAAGAAATAATACATATAAATAATAATAATAATAATAAAAAGCAATAAATATATATATAAAAAAAATATATATATATATATATATATATATATATTTTTTTTTTTTTTTTTTTTTTTTTTGGCATCCCATAATAGTGGGAGCCACCAAGCTCATCCGTGCTACATTATGTATGTTCAAGCTATAGACTTTTTTTTTAGCCTCTCATGTATTACCGGTTAGGTATGTATGATTGACAGCTCCAATGAGATCTATAAAAATTGAAAATTAAGAATAAAAGCCATTGTGCTTTTCTGTGGCATCTATAGGATGAATTATAATAGGTGTAGAGAACAAAAGCGAAAAAAGACAAATTTAATACAATCTGTAATATGTTGCGTGTCTCTCCCAGGGATATCATACAGTAATCTGTTTTTTTTTTTTATCTTTGGTCTTGCACTTAAGGGGATTCATTTGCTCTCTCTGTCTCTTTCTCTGTCTACCTCAGTCAGTCTCTCTCATTATACTGAATGGCACGCTGTTCATCACCCCGACACTAATTTATTACAAAACCTTGAGGGAGGAGAGATAATCAAAGATATGGGTTTTGTAGGGATTGCTGCTTCTATCAAGTGAATGTAGCTCATGTGTTCGGGATGAAAGTTAGTTGCCGTGCATTCAGCAGAGACCACTGAAGTGATTTGTGGGAACTGCTTGGCTTTTATGCACACTGACTACTAAGAATGTATGCTGAATACTCATGCAGGAAATAGTGGACATGTCCAGGTAAATAATGTCTGGCCTTTTGATGTCTAAACTGCTTTGCAGTGGATGTGAAAAACACTTTCTCACTCGATCAGAAAACAAGGATGAAGGTTGGATGTTTGATTGAATCTGGGCTTATGCCAGACAGG
This sequence comes from Cirrhinus mrigala, assembly GCA_036247105.1. Classification (NCBI taxonomy): domain Eukaryota; kingdom Metazoa; phylum Chordata; class Actinopteri; order Cypriniformes; family Cyprinidae; genus Cirrhinus; species Cirrhinus mrigala. Next base: position 20,349,429 of record CM070025.1, read on the forward strand.
TTGTTTGTACAATTTTGGTCTACCTTGTTTTCCCTTTCTGTTTGTTTGCAGTTGCAAATGAAGCTGTTTGGTCTTTTTTTATCACTCTGCCACACTTCCTCAATTTAACCTTGACAATAGGGCTGCCACAGTCACAAAATTTTCCTCTTTAATTATTTGTTGTACTATGGAAGCCCGTTATATAAGCCTGAGATAAAAACGCAAAATTCTGAATTTTTTTCTCTAAGAATTGCATGATATAAACTCGCAATAGCAAGAAAAAAACCCCTCACAATTACGAGATTTAAACTTTTTGTCACTTTATATCTTTTTCTCAAAATTGAGTTTATATCTTGGAAATTATAACTTGCAATTGTGAGTTTATATCTTGCAATTCAGAAAAAAAAGAAAAAAGTTATGTGATATAAATTCGCACTTGGAAGAAACAAAGTCAAAGTAGTAAACAAACTAGAGTTTATATCTTGCAATTGCAAGTTTATATCTCACAATTCTGACTTTGTGACTCGCAATTGTTTATATCCCACAATGCTGACCTGCAATTCTTACTTTATAACTTACAATTGCAAGTTTATATCACGCAATTCTGAGCAAAAAGTCAGAATTGTGAGTTTATATCACACATTTCTGAGAGAAAAAGTCAGAATTGTGAGTTTGTATAACGCAGTTCAAAGAAAAAATTCAGAATTGCGAGATGCAAACTCGCAACTGCGAGAAAAATTTCTGAATTTCAGAATTTTCAGATACAAATCGCAATTTGGAGAAAAAAAGTCTCGCAATTCTGACTTCATAACTCGCAATTGCAAGTTTATAACTTGTAATTGTGTTTATATTCCGCAATTCTGACTTTATAACTCGCAACTGTGAATTTATATCTCACAATTCTGACTTTATTTCTTGCAAATAGGAATTTATATCTTGCAATTCTGAGAAAAAAATCAGAATTGCAAGTTTATATCTCACATTTCTGACAAAAAAGGTCAGAATCAGTTTGTATCACGCAGAAGATACTAAGAAAAAATTCTGAATTGCAAGATTGCAAGAATTGTGAGAAAAAAAGTCTGAATTTGAAGATACAAACACGCAATTCTGAGAAAATGTCTTTTTCTCACAATTGTTTCTATCCTGCAGTTCTGTCTTTATAGCTCACAATTCTGACTTCATTTCTTGCATTTTCGAGTTTATATCCAACAGTTCTGGCTTGATAACTCATAATTGCAAATTTATATCATGCAATTCTGAGAAAACAAAATCAGAACTGCAAGTTAGTATCAGATCAGAATTGTGAGATGTAAACTTGCAACTGCGAGAAAAAAAATCTGAATTTCGAGATACAAACATGCAATTCAGAGAAAAAGAAGTCAGTTAAAATCTCCCAATTCTGACTTTATTTCTTGCAATTGTGAGATTATATCCCACAATTCTGACCTTATAACTTACAATTGTGAGTTTACATCTCGTAATTCTGAGGAAAAAAGTCAGAATTGCACAGTGAAAACTAACGATTGGGAGAAAGAAGTCAGAATTGTGAGATAAAAGGTCACAATTATCTTTTTTATTCTTTATTCAGTGGCGTGAACAGGCATCCGTATTGTACAATCTTATATGTATATACTTACAGTTAAAAACAATAAATAATTGTTTTAAATAAACAAAAAATTTAACCAGAGCATTTCATGTTCACAATGAATGTTAAGTCTAACTTATATTTACACTAACGTGGTTATCACCAATAACCGAGATCACGTAAACCACAATCCTGTATTAATAATACATAGATTTTTTTTTCCATTGAGCAACTCTTTGTTTGCTTTTTAGTGTTTTTTTAGACCATTCCCAAATTGACTATACATTATTCACATCCTTTCAGGTACCTTTGTAGTTGATCTTGAAGCCTATAGATCCCACGCTTTCATCAGACTGGAGGTGAAGCCACATCTGATGGGTCATGCTAACGATGAGGTCGGGAACAAAGCTGCCTGTCAGGCTGATGAGAAGAGAGAAATTAGACACAGACACAGTAAACAAAAACATAGCACATCATACTGAATATAGCAGACAAAGGTCGAGCACATCTACTCATTACATTACTTTTAATTAGTTTCATTATAATTTATTACAATGCATCAGAAATTTCAACGGTTTAGCAGTAATTTCTTCGTAGGCACAATTTTATGTCTACAAAATGTCTTTAAAGATGTCTTCATCTCAGATCTCAGATGCCAAATAACTTGAAATGAAATGCGTTGTATCATCGTTCTTCATAACTTAAGACAAACACATCCTGAACTCCAAAGATGGCAAAGTGAGTGGTTTCTAAAAACATAACACTGTTATTTACACTAGCAGGACATTCAACATTCATTTTTGTTCTTGGAATATCATTCCTATCAAACAAACGCTGCCCAGAGCAATGAGACTGCTTGATAGGAATACTGTATCAGGAATAGCACAGAATGTCCTACTTGTGTAAATTATGTATCATCTTACCAGTCTTCCCCGACTGCAGATAAGAAACTCACACTTGCAAAATGGTTTTCGGGTCTCCCACTTCCCCTCCATCACCGATGGTTAGTGTGTCATAGCCCAGTTCTAGGTCAAACTCCTCAAAGTTAATCTGAATCACCTGTCGGCAGAAATGAGGCATAATGCTTAGTGATGTGTCAAATGAACTGAATTAAACTTTATGGCTCTTGCATAATTGAATCCTGTCAGCTGACTGAAACAGAGAGAGAGAGAAGACGGCCAAAACCCTCTTTACTGAATTTCCGAGCGAATAAAGAAACTTCACCTTTATTAGAAAGTAAAAGTTTCCAGAAAAAACTGTCCTCGAGTTTGCTTTGAGCATTCAAGCGTGATTAACTCACCTCTACTGAACACTGTAAATTAAAAAAAGCTGAATTTAGTTTGTTTGTTTTTATAAACGTACCAGTTTTTATAGTGTTTAACAGAAGAATATAATCGTAATCCAAACAGTAAAGGTTATTACTATTATTAGTAGCAATTATTGGTTAAATGGGACATTTTTGCATTTATTTCCCGCCTTTGTGCTTCCAGCTTCTCTGTGTCCTTTGGGAACTGATCCTTATGAAAAAAAAAAAATCAATATGAAAAGTCAAACTAATTATACCCATTACACCCACCGCAATCAATTGATTCAATTCAATTCATTCAAATGTAGTAATTTGAACACCAGCGCATCTCTTGGATAACTGGGAGTTCAGAAAGGCTTTAGAAACAGGGATTAGAGGTGTGGAAGAGCCATAGGCATATGGAGAGGCCTGAACTTTCTATATTGATTAACCCATTGAGAGGTACTGGGTGGAATTAGTTGCCATGGCGATGAGCTTTTCACCATAGCTGGGGCTTAGCAGGTATGGATGTATGAGAGCTACTTAGGACTGATGATTGATGCTCAGACAGCATCTCGGCACAGATAATAAAGTTGTTTTTTCCATGTAACTGAATACGAAATACTCCAGAGTCCCTGTCTCACTAAAGGTCACCAAATAACAAATGCGGCGCCACGGCAGAGATGCAGGATTTAACTGGATGAAATAGTTGCGTATGAGACTTGAGTTGTGTTTTCTGGATATCTAATATTAAGGATACCAGCGTAAAAGAATCTATAAACCTGATCCCAGATCAGCCACACAACACATCATCGACACAGGAACTCAGGGTATTCAGGGACTTGCCCTGCCTGTCTGCGGTTGTCATGGCGATTGGAGTCGTGAGCTAATGCTTTTGTTGGAGAGCGAGTGAGGTGCTGAGGCCAGAGTATTGAATGGTGAAGAAATAAGGCAATAGAGCAGAATTATGACTTTACAATGGAGCAGAGAGGCCAGAGAAAACGCTCCAGCGCATTTACTGATATACAGTACAGGCAGGTCTATTCCATCAAACATGCAAGTGCGTCATTCTGACGGGTGATTGTTTTTAAAACTAATCCAGAATCACCATTCAAACAGTATTCGGAAAATGAATCTGATCTGGCCTGATGCTGTTCAAACAAGTGTGGGACAGCAAGTCCAGACACACAAAAACACCAAACTGACACACCAACTGAAGCACACATGCATATACACACTGAAATCAGTACTAAGACCCATTGGATAAAATAAAATTAAAAGTTTGGGAAGAAATTATAATAGTAATAATAATAATAATTATTATTATTACTATTTTAAACAAGGATGCATTAAATTAATGCTAAGTGGTAAATTTCACCGAACCATATATTATACTGCATAACAAAACAATGCATAAAATAAAACAATTTCTTTTGGAAGAAACTTTTTCTTCTTCTTCTTCTTCTTTATTTATTTATTTATTTATTTTCAACATTTATTTATTTATTTATTTATTTTTTTTAACAAGGATGCATTAAATTAATGTCTTGTTTTTTTTAAAAAATAATTGCTAAGTGCTAATATATATATAAATAAAATAAAATAAAATAATGTTTGGGAAGAAATTGTTATTATTATTATTAAATTAATAATTAATACATTTATTTAATAACTGATAAGTGGTGAATTTCACCGAACTGTATATTAAACTGCATAAAATAAAATAAAATAAAATAAAATAAAATAAAATAAATGCTTGGGAAGAAATTTTACATTTTCATCCTTTTAACACAGATGCATTAATGCTTTTTTTTTTTTTTTTTCAAAATAAATGCTATTCTTTTTACATTTTTATCATTCTTTCTACCGAAGAATCTTGAATCCTTATTGATGGTCATATTTCATTTAATTTTAATAGAAAACATGTTTTAAATTCTGATATTTTACAGTATTACTTAGGGCTGTTACAACTGTTACAAAACTGTAACTTAAAGTTAAAATTACATAATTATATTTCTACTCCAATTTTTTATTTTTTTTTAATAACATTTAAATGGTATCTGTCATAAAAACTTGACGTATTTATTCAAACATGAATTAAACACTGAAGAACAGTTAAAATTATAATGAATATGTTATATGGTGCATATATTTAGCTAAATGCTCCTCTCTAAAGTTAATTTTTCTAGCTGACTAACCAGTTTACGGTCACCAAATTTGTAAATCCACCAAAAGGTAAATGTGATGTTATGTGACATATTGTTCACAAGCTGTTATACTGATGTTCTTGCACGGTTGAAACACTGATTGAGCGATTACATGAGATTTCGGTAAGTTGTACTCTTTCTTTTAACATACTTTCGGATGTTCATTCATGTTCATTTTGTGCTGTAACTAGTATTAAATCAGAGGAGATGACCAGTTCATATGCTTCTTTTGCACTGAGGCGATAAAAATGGACAGAATTTAAAATATGAGACTTAATTTCATATCAAAAGTAACACAGCGCAAAGCTTATTATGATTCAATTTATGGGCGGTGCACTATATGCTCCATTCATTACGTGAAAACAGGCTAGACTAATCGATTCTCGTGACTTAAGAATGAATATCGCTTCATGAAAATGAGAATCGATTAAAAACGAGAAATCAATATTCTTTACCCAGCACTAGAATGACTGTTTTTAACTGTATTTGATCAAATAAATAGGCTCTGTTTATCTTACTGACCACAAGCTTCTGAATATTACTATATGTGCAGCGTCAAAAAAAGTATATAATACTGTTCAACATTCACATCTAATCACAAAGAACGCATACACAAGTCCTTCAAACACACAAACGTGTAACAACACACATATACACAAGGGGATCTGATGCTTCTTCAAGGTGAAAACAGAAAACACGCTGCCAGGATGTCAAGCTCCCATAGGGCTGTTCGTAGCGTCATTTCCCCCGATTAAGTTCACAGAAGATGGGATCTCTGGTTTCTCTAAGCCAGACTACTTCAACTTTCACACAATCCTGCTGGGATTTACTGCCAGTGTGGACTCACGGCTGTAGCATCACCCAAGCATTTCACAGATGCAGTTTAGAAACAAGAATGAAAGCACAAGCCATCATTTGACCACTGGTCAGAAAATTACAAGGTTGCTCTAAAGCAAAACGCTAAGTGTTATACTTCAAACTCTGATTGTTCAGGTCAAAACAAGAAGGAACTTTCAGCAAGTGCATGATTAAAATAAATAAATTCTTTAGATTATAATAAATCCATAATGCAAAACTTATATAATTAATAGTAATGTAAATATTATATGTGAGCCTGGGCCTTAGTAGCACAGGTATATTTTTAGCAATAGCCAAAAATATGTTGGATGGGTCAAAATTATCGATTTTAAATAAAGGTCATGTTCCATGAAGATATTTTGTAAATTTCCTACCATAAATATATTAAAACTTCATTTTTGATTAGTAATATCCATTGCTAAGAACTTCATTTGGACAACTTTAAAGGAGATTTTCTCAATATTTGATTTTTTCACACCCTCAGATTCCAGATTTTCAGATGTATCTCGGCCAAATATTATCCTATCCTAACAAACCATACATCAACAGAAATTTTATTTATTCAGCTCTCAGATATTGTGTAAATCTCAATTTCACAAAACTTACCCTTATGACTGGTTTTGTGGTCCACAGTCACATATTATTAACAGCATACTGTCATTATTATCCCTAATACATATATGATCACACTTAAATCTTATTGTGAATGCTGCCGTTTATTAAATGCAAAAAGTAGCTTGAAGCTGTGTCAGATTGATTTTACATCTATGTTTGTGTCATGGTTAAAGACACCCCTAAAATGAAATAAAAACACTGTAAATCAGTGTCATCTGTCATGGCCTATTACTTTAGTTCAACACTGTGTTCTGTTTATTTTTCTCTGTCGTAGAAGCTTTATATAAAGAATTTTTATTACCATCATGTTCACTTTCTTCTGTTCAATGAATTTTCAATCATGTCACTCAAATGAGACTATTTCAGTAGTTTCACCTGGAGCAGAATTTCAGTACTATCATGTCAGCCCTCCAGCACATGGCGAGCTGTCAAGACAGGACCATGTCAAACAACAGTACTGATGAACAAACGTTACAGCCCCAAAATGACAGGTAAGCAATCCAGCTTGTTCTAACAAAAGTCACCCAGCAAGAAAATGTAGCTCAAAATCAAAAAAACAAACTAAACTGACTTGCTTCCTCCGCCTGTGTAAAAACCAACAAATTCAACATTGGCTGAAACTGTGAAGTATTTGATGAAAATAATGATTTGAATATTTACATGATCACAAGCAGTGACAACAGGGAGCTTTAAAATCCCTGATTAAATTTTCAGTTTCTCTTCAAAACATCAAAATGGGGCTGTTTTTGTTCTGGCTCCCAGAAGGACGGGAACACGCTATGAAGAATGATACATTTTCCTTTTATCGCTGATAGTGAAAAGCTATTAGTAACCCTTGAAAAAGTTTTTAAAGCCCCTGATGCAAGCGTGATGTGAGGAAAGAATACATCCTGAAAAATGTGCTTCTGGGTATCCCATTATTGACACAGATAAAAGGCACGATTGCAAAGATTATAAACAACTATGTACCTTTCCTGAACGATAATGCATTCCCTATGCATTTTTTTTCTAATTGTCAATTTTTTACTCTAGCTTTCTTGTATTTTCATTTTTACTTATACATTATATTAGCTGCTTTTATTGTAATATACTGTACCAAAGTACAGTTTTTTTTTTTCAACTACAAAAATGAATGAATAGATAAAATAGAAGACAACCTGAACTGAACAGTCTCAACATGGATGAGGGGACATATGTTTCTGCCCATTGTGAACTGACCTTTGATGCTCCCTCTGAGGTTAATGCCCAATCTGGGCATCGGTCTCAAACGAAAGACCAATGGGGCGACAGCATTTTAGTTTCTGCTTGATAAACCAGGTCATGCTCCATTCAGAATGGATAACTGAACTCTGAAAAACATCCATCTACAAATGCACAGAGTGACGTTTAATGCTGACTTCTCCTTTAAAACCCTTTAAAATCTCCTTTAATTTGGGCCTTGTTCATTAAACACAAGCCAATGACTGTGTAAATCGCACATAAAGCCTTTTTTTGTAATTTGTCCCATTAAATTCAATGCATGTGCTGCATTTCTGAATAAATTACACAGAAATTTGTTCTACTTGTGAATTAGTCCAATGCGTGCCTGATGCAACGGCCTTGATTCCATATGCATGCCGAGTTAAGCAGAGTTAACAAATCCCTTGTTGAACCAGTGATCCGTTTATTATATTCTATATCTTCATTTTGACGAGCAAACAAACAAACAACAAACTGACATTGTATCCCACTTTCTCACAATCCAAAGGCGTCACAATGGACTTTAAATTGAATTAGGCCCCGACACAATCCAAGTCACTCTCACCAAGGTTAAAGCACAGAGTGCAATATAAATAAATCGCCACCCTAAAATTGTCTGCCAAAAATAAGTGAGCAATAACGTTCCCAGGCTGGGAGAGAGACAATTAGCAATTGCTCACTTGAAACAGGGTGGCCTGATGGTTGACCAAGCTCTATTTAAATCTTTGATCTGATGTCCTGAAATGCACCTTTGTGCTCCAAATGCATTTCTCTTCTGTAGATGAATGGCTTTTGCCACATGCTTTTTCTGCAATTTAGTGAAACCCACCAATTAATTACACTTTCAGAAAATGTTTTACAATTAGTACAAGGCCATAATTGCAACAAATGGCAATTGCTTTTTTGAACCAGTTAAAATAGGGATGGGTACATAAGGCATGGTACCATAATGGCTGAATATGGGATTTTTTTAAAAGATAAAACCAGGGGAGACAGAGGCTAGTCATTGAACAGGTGCTAAGCCTAATATACTCATCCACTTTTTACCTATTCAAAACATCAACTACTGTTTGTTGCAATTATAGCCTTGTATTTCAGTTGCATTTCTGTTGGGTAAAGAATAGTTTAATATGTGTTTTACCAAAACTTACCAAAATATACTAAAATGCATTTAAAATACATTTATTTCATGCTAAGTATAGAATAAGTATATTTGATTGTGCTAAAGTGGAACTATTGCAAGTGTACTTTAGATACACTTTAAATATTTAGCATTTAAAGACCAATATTATCGAGATCATTCAATCCTCATCAATAGTGACATTAAAACATATTTTAGGCTTAATATTAAGAAATGTGCATTGTGCACATGTAGCACTCCAAATAAAGTTTAATTACAATTTTTATATCAGTAAGTCTCAAGCAATATATCAGCAATTATGTTAACAGGCTTGAACTATACTTAGTATAAAATAAATGCATTTTAAATCTATTACTTTTTTACTAGAGTAATGAATGGTGTTTTATTTAAAAGAGAAGTCCACTTCCAGAGCAAAAACTGACAGATAATGAACTCACCCCTTGTCATCCAAGATGTTCATGTCTTTCTTTTTTCAGTTGTAAAGAAATTATGTTTTTTGAGGAAAACATTTCAGGATTTTTCTTCATATAGTGGACTTCTATGGTGCCCCAAGTTTGAACTTCCAAAATGTAATTTAAATGCGGCTTCATACGATCCCAAAATGCAGTTGTAAACGATCCCAGCCGAGGAATAAGGGTCTTATCTAATGAAATGATTGGTTATTTTCATAAAAATAGTACAATTTATATACTTTTTAATGTCAAACGCTCGTCTTGTCTTGCTCTGCCTGAACATTTTTTTTCCCGGTTCATGACAGTTAGGCTATGTCAAAAAACTCCAATCTCATGTTCTCCCTCAACTTCAAAATCGCCCTATATCGCTGTTTTACCTTTTTTTTTGTTAAGGGTGTTTGATCTTCCTTGATTGTTCACTTTACAAAGACTGGGTCGGTACTTCTGCAGCGATGTAGGATGATTTTGAAATGATTTTTGAAGTTGCGGGAGAAAATACGATTGGAGTTTTTCAACATACCCTAACTGTCTTGAGCCAGAATACACAGAGTTCAACGAGAGCAAGACAAGACGAGCGTTTGAGATTAAAAAGTGTTTAAATTGTATTTTTTAATCAAAATAACCAATTGTTTTGCTAGATAAGACTCTTCTTCCTTGGTTGGGATTGTTTACAACTGCATTTGAGATCGTTTGAAGCTGCATTTAAACTGCATTTTGGAAGTTCAAAATCAGGGAACCATAGCAGTCCATTATACGGAGAAAAATGCTGAAATGTTTTCCTCAAAAAACAATTTCTTTACAGCCGAAGAAAAAAAGACATGAACATCTTGAATGGCAAGGGGGTGAGTACATTATCTGTAAATTTTTGTTCTAGAAGTGGACTTCTCCTTTAATCTTGACGTTTAAATGAGCTGAAAAGCAAATAATAAGCTGTTTCCTCATCTAGTGTGACAACATGCCCCATTAGAACAAAGGTGTGTTCAATTAACTTTATGCTCTGTACTGCAAATTTATGCCGGCAAATTTGGCGACCAAATAAATAAATAAACAAATAAAAATAATTACAAACATTAAGTATGTGTCCATACATAAATTAGCCTTCAAAATTAAATATGAGAAATATTTACTGAAGAAAAGAGAGAAAAAAAATAGCTGCAAGCAGTGATTACAGGGGTTCAAGCGCCTTAGGTATTTAAGCACATAAAGAAAAAGACACTACATATTATTTAGCAAGCCTGCAACCACCTAAATCAATTATTAAAAAAAGCATTTTCGGCAAATCCAGGTGATGTTTTTATAACATTTATGACTGTTATAGTGCCAGCTGTGGCCGATCTCCCTGAAACTTTGCATGCTTGTTTCGAATCACTTGTTGCATGTACTCAGCGGGTTTTGTGAAGTTTTGAGTTTTATAGGTTTTTGGTTATATTTGTACAGGCCCCTTTTCTAAAGAACCCCATTACAGCTTCCCAGTGGGTAAATTTCAACATGTTTTTGATAATTATTGGCCTAGAGAGTCCAGAGACCTGCACTGCTGTGTTTTTTTCCAGACTGAGGGAAAAACCTAGGACTTGTTCGCAAGAGTAGATTTTTGATGTCTTCTCAATAATTCAAAAAAATATTTGATTGACAGCAATGGTTCTAAAGGCAAAGTTGTTTGGAACAAGGAGGTCAAGGACTGCCATGTTTTTATGAGATATGTAAATGTCCTCACAGACGCTTGTGGCTCTTTGGACCAAGACTATGCACAGCGATTTTCATGTTGATAGGACAAATGGTTGCCTAGTTATAGCCATTTTTTTTTTTTTTTTTTACCTCTTATAGCGCCACCAAGTGGCCAATCTCTGCAACTGAGCTCTTACATAAGTGTGCTGAGTTTGGCAAAGATATCTCTTAATGTTCAGTAGTTATAGACATTTTACTAAAAGTGACCTGGCCCCCTCCGGCATTTTAGTATCCCTTTGCCACGCTGAGTCGAAAATTAAACTTTTTTTTTAAAATTTCAAGTTTATACGACTTACGGTTTGGTCTGCACGATCAGTTTTACATGGAAAACGCTCATCTGTGACCATTCTAATTACTATGCGCTCGAACCCCTAAAAAATAAAATGTGAATAAAATGTGTTTTTTTTTTTTTTTTTTGTGAATCAAAGAACTTGATTCTTCAGCAAATTACTCTTATGATCTGTTCCAACCAAAAAAGAGGTGGTGGGGGGGTAGATAAGAGAAAAAAAAAAACGTTTTTCTTAGGGTAGTGTCTACAAACTCTTTGATTTATTGAAAACAACACGCCAAATCCAAGGCTGGAGGAAAACAACACAAGAGTCTCTATTCATGCTGGCAGAGTTCCAGACCTTTCAAAGTGGTCAAATGCGAACTGAAAAAAGTAGGAACAGGAAAAAAAAAAAAATCTCTCTATGGCCCACAAGGCTTTCATGCTACCCTCCATCCATCATACGATGGGAAAACGTCCAGACGATTTCATCACGGCCTTCTGAACATTTAAATGGTCCTGAGAAAGTTAGGTTGTAAAACACAGCTTTCCAGCTAAAGCCTTGGGTGATTTTGGCCCTGCAGAAGTTTGCGAAAGTGTCTGAATGAACAGTCAAAGTAGGAGACGTAAATGTCGGCATGATCAGGTCCCTCTACTTTTACAAACCGGATAAGAACAAAACCTCTTTATAGACCTGTGATGTAACTTCGCAAACTTAGAAAATGGTTTGTTCGCTTTCATTTATTGCCTGTGTATATCATTCCACCACAGCAAGAGTCGATCGCAGAGGCCTTGACTTGGGGTTAGGAAGAATTTTCAGTGTTTTTTGTTTGCGCTCAATAGATCTGCTATTATGAATTGCAATGAGTCACATCACTTGGAATCAATTGCAAGGTCCTGCTTTGACAACATATACATGGCTGAAATGCTGTCCTAGCTGTCATTACAAATGTAAGGAAGAGATATAAATTCACATGTCATGAGAAGGGTTGAGTAACAAAAAAAAAAAAGAAAAAAAAGGCCAATTTCTGACCAAATGGCTCTCATGAGCTGGATTTTTTTTTTTAAGTGAATCAAAAACTCTGATTTTTGAACGAATGACTTGTGATCTGGTTCTTTTACTAGTGAAGTTTGATTCTCAAGATAATGATTCTTACGAACCAGTCTATTTTAATGAGCCAAAAACATGTGCAGAAAAAAAACATGAAAAAAGCATAAGCAGTGAAGTCAAATTCTCCAGTGAATAACTCTTATACAGTAGTATAAGAGTTATTTCATTATACAGTTTAATGAAAAAAAGTGAATTAAAAATATTATAGTGTAGCCAGGTTGATTTTCTTGAGCTAATGACTCTTATTAACCAGTCCGTTTGTGGATCAAAAACATACAGCTCAACCAGTAAAATCTGATTCTTGAGTAAGTGACTCATATGAGTAGATCAAAAACATACCAAAATAAGATTCGCAAGCAAAAGACTCTTTTGAAACAGCTCTTTTTAGTGAATTCAAAACAAATTTGAATACGTTATTAAATTCCTCTTGTCCCAATTTTTTTGTTCTATGCTTAATATTATTTACTATTGAAATTTTCTGCATTTCTACAAATGTATTCAAATATTTCTTCTTAAAACTGGAATTGTTAAATAATCAGTTCATTTCCAGAATAAAAATTACCTGATAATTATCTCACCCCCATGGCATCCAAGATGTCCATGTCTTTCTTTCTTCAGTCACAAAGAAACTAAGGTTTTTGAGGAAAACATTCCAGGATTTTTCCCCATATAATAGACTTCAATGGGGATCAACGAGTTGAAGGTCCAAATCAAAGTTTCAATGCGGCTTCAAATGGCTCTACACAATCCCAGCTAAGGAATAAGGCTCTTGTCAAGTGAAACGATTGGTCATTTTCTAAAAAAAGTAGAAATTTAAATACTTTCAAACCACAAATGCTCATCTCGCACTAGCTCTGCAATGCACGTCCATGACTTTATATATCACGTAATCACGTTGTAAAGGTCATGAAAGGTTAGTTCTTCATCTGTGTACTGTGTACGGTTCAAAAAGGTAGGGTAGGGTGAAAAACTAATTTTCTCCTCCTACTTCAAAAACATCCAACATTGTTGTTTTACCTTTTTTGTAAAGGGCGCTTCATTTCAATATGCACGTTCGCTTTGAAAACACTGCGTCGGTACCTCCGCCTACGTCATGCGTGACCTTTCAAAAATGAGGTCGAGCTAGTGCAAGATGAGCATTTGCGGTTAAAAAGTATAGAATTTTTTTGTTTTTCAAAAATGGCTGATCGTTTTGCTAGTTAAGAACCTTATTCATTGGCTGGGATCGTGTAGAGCCCTTTGACTGCACTGAATCTGCAATCTGGACCTTCAAATGACCGTTGGTCACCACTGAAGTTCACTATATGGAGAAAAAGTTCTCCTCAAAAACCTTAATTTCTTTGCGACCAAAGAAAGAAAGACATGAACATCTTGGATTACATGGGGTGAGTAAATGATTAGGAATTTTTTTATTCTGACAATTTTGAAGACAAATCAAAATTACTTATTTCCTTATGACAGCCAGCCTATAGTCACTCTGTCTGTTCACCCCCGAATTCTCCTCTCCACCCTACAAAAATAACATCTCTCTTTTTCTCTCTTATATATTCACATATTTATACACTGATTATCACCCTGCACACATTCACATTCTTATATTTTCTCCCCTCCATGTAGCTGTTGTGGGGGCGCATTTCAAAATGTTGGAATTAAACTGAAGTGTGGCTATAAAATCCACAAGAGCAATAAAACAGACACTGTTCACCTTTACACACACATAACTAACAAAGCCCATCATGCAGTTCCCTATAAAAGTGTAAGGGCTTTGTGAGGAAGAAGGGACGTATTGGGAGCTGTTTGTAGGGGGCAAGGCCACAATAACAGGCAAAAAAGGACAAGGGAGTAGGCCAGGAGCAATCACACTGAAGGCCAGGAGAGGCAGGGCAGTCAAAGGAGCCCATACTCTCTTTCTCTCTCTCTCGCTGAAACAGCGGCAGCATCACCACAGGCCCTGTACAAGAAGCTGAGCAGAGTCACACCAGAATACTAATGACAACCTGTGGAGCACAATGTTATGACAGAGGCACCACTAGGGGTGATAGAGTGGTAGGAGAACCTCGGACACCTTATTCAAACTGTTCAGCCCTTCATTGCATAGAACATCTAAATGGTTTAAAAAGCTACACTATCATTTCAAAAGTTTGGGGTCGGTCATTTTTTTTAATGTTTTTGAAAGAAATCGCTTATGTTTACCTGTTTGATCAAAAACACAGTAATAAACACAGTTATATTGTGAAATATTATCATTTACTTTTTTGTAATATATTTTAAATGTCATTTATTCCTGTGATGGCAAAGCTACATTTTTAGGATTCATTACTCCAGTCTTTAGTGTCACATGACGCTTCAGAAATCATTCAGATATGCAGATTAATGTGCTCAAAAACACTGCCTCTTATTGTTATCAGTTGAAAATGGTTGTGTTGCTTAATGAAGTGTGGTAGTATATTTTTTCAGAATTCTTTGATGGATAGAAAGTTTGAGAACAGCATTCATTTGAAATAGAAATCTTCTATAATAATGTAAAAGTCTTTACCATCACTTTTGATCAATTTAATGTGTCTTTGCTGAATAAAAGTATTAATCAAAAAAAAAAACTTTAAGTGGTAACGTTTATTAACCAATTTTCTAGTGATACGAGGATGAGCAAAATTAGTATTATGCAGAAGATGCAACTTTATTGAACATGTTAAATATGAATGGGTGATTTCTTCCATAGTATTTTAGACAACACTTTTTGCTTATAATAATTCAGCAAATTAATTCTAAAATATACCACAATTTTAAAAGTTTCATTTAAAATTCACTCAAAAATATGGTAGTTTTAATGGACATGATGCTCTGGTGGGTACTGTGTTTACAGGAATGGAAAAAAAAAACAAAACAAAACAAAAAAAAAAACTGGTTGACTTAGTTGAACTGGACAGTTATAGAATCTTCTGATGAATTAAAAGTTAAAAATTAAAATGTGAAAACCTGTAAATGAGCCCAACGCAATAACACAATGTTTGATGTAGGACTGTCACAATTTGTCCATTCTATTCGAGTGTTCGATGTAAAAAAAAAAAACGTTAATTTCATTTCGCCCACGTTGACTAACCGGCAAAATACTGGAAGTGGCGTATTTCACGAAAGAGAATGCATGAAACGCATTATTAGACTGTTTTCCAAGGCTGCGATATATAATTTAAAAATCATTATTAAGCATAATTGTGAATTCACAAATGCTACGATTCATTTAAATAAATATGTGTGATGCAGGTTCAGTATATATGTATTTATTATTTACATGTGTGTAGGTTACCCACGTACGTGTCAGAGCGGCTCTGTTCACAGTCAACGCTGCTATATCATTTACAAGTGTGGAGCGTCTCAAACTCCATCTCTGCATATTGCTGTGAGTTTGGGTTTATTATAACGTTCATTTGGGAACGCAAGGTGTGCCATTTCTTCAGATTTGTAAGGTAAATCATTAACTGTTCATTGCGATTTCAAAATAAAAGCTCAAACCCTCACTCTTGAGTTTAGACGTTTTGATTTCCACATATTAATTAAATTACAGTGGCTGTAGCATTTCTGTCGTAAAGACATGGCCAAATATTAAAGATTAATTGGACATTTGAATTAAATGATGCTTGGTCAATATTAAACAAGTATTAGATCGCACAGTAAAGTGTAAAAACAATCGTCAGGCCGTTGGCGTCCTCTGCAGGCCTTTGTTGTTATGCGTACTGTACATTAGCTCTATTGATTATAATATGTTATGCATTTTAAACAGTTTTGTTCAATAAAACCACAATTTCTTGCTTTTGATACTTCCTTTTTTTTTTTTTTTTTAATTTTTTTTTTTTCAGAAATACTGCGTATTAACATTTTTCTCCTAAATAAATTCTGGTAAATAATATTCCACTCCTTAAAAAAATTATATTTTCATTATAATTTTAGACCAGATTTTAGACAAGAAAATGTGGATATGTTGTCATTTTTTTTCCTTTGTAGTTACAGAAGCACAGAACATGTGGATATATTGACATTCAGAACATGCTGACTTTCTCAGACTTTTGATACTATTTTCTTCTTATTTCATTTTTATTAGGTTTGTTTACATTTTTACTCTTAGTTTTACATTTCGTCAATGGCTTGTTTACATTCATACTTTTTTATGGTACACTACTGAATGGCAAAGTTGCAAGTTTAATAAAATGTAAAATTAGTAAAATTGTTGATTTTTTTGTGGGAAATGAATCATTTAGATTAATTAATCAATAAATTAGTCGATAGATTAATCAATTTAAAAATAGTCGTTAGTGGCAGCCCTAGTTTGATGGAGCAAAAAAAAAAAAAAAAGAATAATATTGATAATGACAAAACAGAAGTGGAACTGCTTCTTATCACATATTTCCCAATATCTTTGATGACTATAAAGGAAAGTCATTTGGTTTTGAAACCCTTGTGAACCATAAATAAACATAGTAAGAGATGTAACATACTTTGTAACGTCTTGTAACACCTACATGTTATAGAATATAAAATGCATTACAGCAATTTTGCTCTTACCTTGTTTAGGTTGCTGGCTGTGATGATCCACACACATTGGGAGTTGCTCTCGTACTGAATGGGGAAATTCGGTGAGGTGAACGTCCCCGATGGACCTTGAAGATTAGATCCACAAGTTTTCACTGTATAGAGGAAGAGAGAGATAAAAAAAGAGAATGAGAAAGTGACTTTTATTTTCAAAAACACGTCAAAGTCTCAGCTAATTGGTTTCAGCTGCGGTCAGCGGCCACTTAATGTTTTCTACTATTGATTTGATAATTAGGGAAAAAAAAGTCTGCGACCCCACCATCTCGAGGGATTGAGTTTCACTTACGGCTCGTAATGTTTTTTGCGGGATTTGCACGGCTCATATTGGAATATAAGCCACAAGCTTCCACCAGTCATCCATGACCGTCTTAATTTGTCAACGATTAGCAATCCAATCAAATCCTCAGATGACTAACTTCATGCCGGCTAAACGAGTTAATTCGAGGCAGGCTTAGCCAAACACACTTGGGCCTGATTCGTCATCTTAATATAGAAATGTCAGTTATAATTTGCTAAGTAGACACGCTCTGGTGTTTCTCTCCCAAAGCCAGTGACAGTGATATCTTAAAATTGACGACTGCGGGTTTACGCCTTCTCAAATCCAGCCTCTTGTATTTTTGCCGCATTTATCATGGTTGATGTCAAAGTGACAGGGCTTTGATGAAAAGACAAGGAGGCATTATCTCCAACGGCAGCAGGTTTCACTATCGGCTCCTGACATCTTGATTGCTTTTGAAAATGAATAACTCATTATCTCAGGCAAGCGCAGGGGAACCGCGAGGCTCCTTCAGGCCCGAAAGCGTTCTTTTTCCTCTGAAAGTCATTCTCTCGTCAAGGGGCTCCTAATTAGAGAAGTATCCTGTGACAAGCCCTCTCCAGTCTGGCATCCGTAATAAACTTTAGCTTGAACTGATGAGATGTTTGCGTGAATCACCTATCAACAGTCGTAAGGGAGGAATACCAATAAACCTATGTGCAGCTAGCGAGCGTTGAGGCCATGTGTGTGTGTGTTTATTAATAATAACATTATCAAGCTTGGCAATTTCTAAAATATTATCTCATGTTACACATGCATCTCATGGCCAATATGCATTACATGAACTGTGAGAAGAAAAAAACAAAACAAAAACTAGATTTCACTTTGGACAGCAAGTGGTACATCAAGTACCAAAAGTGTTCATCATACAAAATTGAATCTCAATGGCTTCGTGCTCTCGACAGCCAACAATTCACTGCGCTAAAAACATTGTGGTTGGCATAAATCATATTTATCCCTGTTGAAAGCAATCTCTTGTTTAATGTAGTCAAAGTCACATTTTCTCATATTTTTTCACAGCCCAATTAAAAAAAGAATGTGCTAAAGAAAAATAATGCATGATATTATAAAAACTTTTTTTTCCATTAGATTAAATAATTGGGTAATAAATTAAGCAAATTATTAAAAAAAAAAACCTGAATTTTTTAATGAACAACATACAGCATATCTTTTTCCAGCATATTAAATAAATAAACCATTAAAAACATTATTTTTTATATTTAAAAACTAAAGCTGCCAACAGCATATAATAACTGTGCTAATAATTGAAATTACTGTTATTAATCTCCTGATTTCCAACCAGTCTTTAGAAAACAGAATGATAAAGCAATAATATCATATATTTACAGTACATACTTTAAATACAGCATTTATGTTGCTATCCTAATTATGCATCGTGGTTCTCTCATCAGGGTTCCCACACCTTGGTTCACTTCATATTCAAAGACCTTTCAAGGACTTTCCAGCCTCAAATTCAAAGACTTAATGTGGGGACACATTTCAAGTGAGAGCAAGGTTATATTGTGTTACATTGTAAGATACATTGTTACAGTTTCATGTCAAACACAACTACGCAAAAACATTTTTTTCCATACCTAAAATGTATACAGTCACTCTTGTGCAGATTAATTATAAACACAGCTAAAAGGCTTCCTACCATCACAAAATTTAACCTTAACCTGTTTTTATCACAGGTAGAATGCAGAATGTTTCAATATAATCATTTCAGTCAAATGTAATTTATGCAATATTTCAAATATTTAACCCACTGGAGAAAATCAACCCTCCGCAGCCCAATTCCGTGAAAAAAATATGTATTTGGCAACCCTGCATCCAACACAAGCTGTCAGATTTAACTAATTTAACTCATTTAAATCAGATTTAACTAATTTAACAACACAAGAGTAAGGAGAGATGACTGACAAATCATGCTGGAGGTTTTGCTGCTCAGCAGATAATGTGCTCATATCTTTGTCCCTTTATACAAAGTGAGTGTGATCATGAAATTGAAAGTGAAAGTGAACAGCCGCTTGTTCAAAAGAGATTTAAATATTCTGTGAACTATAGCAATCGGTAATGGCAAAAATCAGCAGCAGCGGGATCAAGAAAACAGTCCCACGTAGGGCTTTAATACTGAAACGTACACAATGAATGGCGACTGTGGAAAGCAAATGCTGAATTGAGAAAACGGAGAAATCCCGGTCGGATGCATTTTTTTTTAGGTCCACTAAGAGGACATGTCCTGGGAAAAGAGGAAATACAGTCACCCTAACTAATATAAATCAAGCAAACTAGTATGCATAGGCCACAATGTGTTGGCGAAATAACACATTAGTGAACCAGAGGGAATAATATGGAATTTTTTCCAGAAAACTTCTTGCACAAAATAAATTCAAGCACTTTCAAGGTCCTCTATCTATGTATGTTTATTTTCAAAAAACTTTCCAGGGCCTTGTAACTTTTTTTTCAGATTCACAAACTTTCAAGGATTTCAAGGACCCATGGAACACTGTCTCATGAACGCGCAGCGGAGACTGACACGGAAGAGACGAAATTGTTGATTAAAGTCATTATTTTTGTTTTATTTGTGCAAAAACGGCTTCATAAAATTACAGTTGAACCACTGATGTCACATTGACTATTTTAACAATGTTTTTACTAACTTTCTGGGGCTTGAAAATGTGCGTCGTTGTCTATTCAGGGTCAGAAAGCTCTCGGATTTCATCAAAAATATCTTAATTTGTGTTCCAAAGACGAACAAAGGTCTTATGGGTTTGGAACGATATGAGGGTGAGTAATTAATTGCAGAATTTTCATTTTTGGGTGAACTGTCCCTTAAAGAGGTCTGTTCTAGTAAGGCTTTAATTTCACATAACAACAAATTCCCCTGTTTTTTAACAATGTGCTTTTTAACATCCCCCCAAAATAGGAAGGAAATGCAAAGGGAGGATGTCAGGTGTCGGGTCCAATAAATGGATGAACTAAAATTTATGATTAACTCAGCGTACCCCTGGGATGTCAAAAAAATAACATAGATCCAGGCAATTTTCTGCATGATTTCATGTAGCATCTTCTCAATTAGTTTGTGCAGCCTGTAGCTGCAGGAACAAACAGGCACCCAAGTGACATAAAGGTAGTGATTTAGTCGAGAGCTAAAGGTTAGGGACCCGCTGAGAGATAGTCGCACAAACTTCACATGTGTGTGAGAGAGACAAAAATGGGGGCGTGGACACACGCAGAAGCACACTTCTCATCCATACTGAGTGGGTTCTGGAGTGGGTAACATTGCAGGGGGATGGGTTTTTTTTGTAAGCTTGCGCAGTAGGTGGTCATGTTCTCTGAGCGTGCAGACCCCCAACGAAGAAGGCAGCTGTCCAGATAGCTGCAGGCACTTCTTAACACAAATCTGACACAGCTAGCAAGTTCCTTGCATATCACAGGATGATTTCTACCCCTGGCTACAAGATATTCATGGTTAAACAAATGCAACACCTTTCTCTCTTTCTCTCTTTCTCTCCTACAGCATTGATTTAAGTACAGCTTTTTGTTCAACATATCAAAAATGTGCAGAATGTAGCAGACCAAGTGAATCTGACAAATGAAATGTTTGCTTTTTTGTTGAAAAAATTAAATTAAATTATTAAATATCAAATGTTTTCTGTTTTAATAATACTTTCGATCATAAATATTTAGCTCTTTGCTAAATAACCTGTTTGTTTTTATGGCTTCAGACAGCACAAACCAACTGAGATGATGCTACATGAAATCAGAATATACAAACGATATGAGAGCAAAATGTTAATTATTAAACATCCCAAGTGTTTTTGACATCAATAATAATCAGAAATGTTTCTTAAGCACCAAATTAGCATATTAGAATGATTTCTGAAAGATCATGTGACACTGAAAACTAGAATAATTCAGCTTTTTGTCTTCACAGGAATAAATTACATTTTTAAATATATTAAACAGTTAAAATAGAACAGTTGTTTTTAAAGCTCTTCTATTTTTAATTTTTAAATGCTGGTAAATGGTGATGTACACTACCAGTCAAAAGTTTTTGAACAGTAAGATTTGTAATGTTTTTTAAAGAATTCTCTTCTACTCACCAAGCCTGCATTTATTTCATCCAAAATACAGCGAAATCAGTAATATTGTGAAATATTTTTGCTATTTAAAATAACTGCGTTTTAATTGAATATATTTTAAATTGTTATTTATTCCTGCGATCAAATCTGAATTTTCAGCATCATAACTCCAGTCTTCAGTGTCACATGATCCTTCAGAAATCATTCTAATTTGCTGATTTTTATTATTATTATTATCAATATATTTGATTAGGTATCTTTGATTAATAGAAAGATCCAAAGATCTGCATTTATCTGAAATAAAAAGCTTTTGTAACATTATACACCATACCATTCAGAAGCTTGGAGTCTGTAATTTTTTTTTGGGAAAGAAATGATAGAAATGAATACTTTTATTTAGCAAGGATGCTTTAAATTCATCAAAAGTGATGATAAGAACATTTATAATGTTATAAAAGATTTCTCTTTCAGATAAATGCTGTTCTTCTGAGCTTTCTATTCATTAAAGAAACCTGAAAAAAATCTACTGAGCTGATTTCAACATAATAATAACAATAAATATTTTTTGAGCATATTAGAATGATTTCTGAAGGATCATGTGACACTGTAGACTGGAGTAATGATGCTAAAAATTTAGCTCTGAAATCACAGGAATAAATGTAAAAATATTTTCAAACAGAAAACAGGTATTTTAAAAATATTTCAAAACTGTACTGTTTTTTGGATCAAATAAATGCAGGGTTGGTGAGCAGAAGAGACTTTAAAAAAAAAAAAAAACATTAAAAATCTTACTGTCCAAAAACTTTTGACTGGTAGTGTATATAAAACATTTTAAAATCAATATTTTTTTTTTTTAAATAATTTGATTAAAACGCTAGTACACATTAGTGTCAAAAATCTTTTTCCAGTACTAATTTGGTTGATGAGATAAACACTGCTCTCTGACCCATTTTTCTGTCTTCTTGTTCTTTTATTGGACAATAAATGACAGTACTGCTTCTACTGTTTGTTTTACCCTCTGTATCTCCCTTTCCATCATGTTATCTCATCTCATAATGTCTCTTAGTCCTTTCCACTTTTCTCTAGACGCACGATACTAAGAGCTACGACACTGATGCGTTGTACACAGGGTGTCCATAAACAATTCACAAGTCCATCCCTGCTGTTATTCCTGTCGCCCCATCTCAGTGTTGTTGTACTGTTCTTACATACTAGCGACAACGACTTATGGACAAGCTTGCGATTTAAGAGCTCGGGGAAGCGGTCCAACCAGCTACATCAGTTCTCACAGTGACGTATATCTGCGCATGCTTGTGCCTTTCCTGACAGCTCAATTACGGCCTGCTAAATGAACGGCCTTGGCTTGGCTCTCTCGCCTGTAGCAAAGCAGCCAGAGAGAAATTATCTATAAAATTAAAGGACAGGATGAGCAAACAATTCATTACTTGGCCAACGATAACCTGTCACTTTTTATCCCACCTCCACAAAACAATGACAAGAGCTCTTGCTTGCGTAATACTGATGTTTGTTACAATCAAAGCTAAAAGTAAACAGAAAAAGAACGAAAAAAACTAAACTAAGGATTCAGACTATTTATATATGAAATTCCACACTATAAACATTATAGAAAGGTACATTTACAAGCATACAAGCAGAGGAAGATGCTGTACATAAAACAGTCTTCATAAACATGTCTAAAGATTTCAAAAGAGTGGATAACTTAGCCTTACTTATTTGAACCAGAATATACAGACAATGAACTAAGAGAGATGGACGTTCTACATCAGAACTTCGGCTCCTGCGTCAGGGTGACCACCTGGCAATAGATCTGTCACGGGACAGAAGATGTCATTTTGCGGGACACGTGTGAGAGATACATTTACTGTATCTACTGCTCATAGATCATGCTATGTAAATACTAATTTACATCCGTTCTCATATGCACTTATTTATGTTTCTGAGCACACACATGTAAGCGAAAGAAAGTGCGTCCGTTTTGTGTGAAAGTGAAGAGAATCCACCTGTGAGACAAGAGATTTCTGCTCGCAAATTTTGATGCGCCCTCGCATTCGAAAATTGCGCTCTGGACATCTGTCATTAAAATAACGTCATAGAAATCACTTCAAACGAACTATTAAAATAAAAATAAAGTCATGTCTGAAAGTTGCATCGATTTTTTTAAATAGTTAAAATGAATGGAGAATATCATGTTTTCCCACGTACACTCGACTATTTCCTTCGGTTGTGCTAGATCACTCGATGAGGTCTGCACATTGTTTGCAGAAAAAAGAATAAATAAAAAGCTTTCTTAAAAAGGCAAAATGTATGTATGTTTTCTTATGACAATTAAAAACCAACAGACTGATGAAAATGCTGGACATTTTCTCAATATGCGAAGTGCGGTACAAGGGGTGAAAATATTATGCGGTGCAACGCAAAGTGGAACGGGTGGTCACCCTACCACGCGCATGCGTCGTGATACTTTTGTGAACGAGCGTCGAAAACTGACACGGCAGAGAAGAAATTGTAGAATAAAGTTGTTATTTTTGTTTTCTTGGCTCACAAAAAGTATTCTTGTAGCTTCATAAAATTACGGTTGAACCACTGATGTCACATGGACTGTTTTATCAGTGTCTGTTCTACCTTTATAGCCTTAAAGTCCACTTCCAGAACAACAATTTACAGATAATTAACTCCTGATTTTGCTGAGTTAGATGTGTTCCTGGGTCAACATATTTTGTTGACCCTGGAACAACATTTTAATCCAAAAAATTAATCTTGAGCACACCCCTACACCTAAACCTAACCTTACCCATGAGTAATCCCTAAAATCAGAGGAAATGATAGATGAATGACGCTCATGTACAAGCACCAAACACTGACTGTAAGCCTAAACTTCACAAAAACTATAAACTGTTTTTTTCAAATCTGATTGGTTAATCACAATTTTGTTCCAGGGTCAACAAAGATGTTTATCCAGGAACATGTTGTACTTGGTAAAATCAGGTTCTGCTAATTTACTCACCCCCTTGTCATCCAAGATGTTCATATCTTTCTTTCTTCAGTCGTAAAGAAATTGTGTTTTTTGAGGAAAACCTTTCAGGATTTTTCTCCATATAATGGACTGATATGGTGCCCAGAGTTTGAACTTCCAAAATGCAGTTTAAATGCAGCTTCAAACGATCCCAAATGCGGTTGTAAACGATGCCAGCTGAGGAAGAAGGGTTTTATCTAGCGAAACGATTGGTTATTTTCATAAAAATAATACAATTTATATACTTTTTAATTGTCAAATGCTCGTCTTGTCTTGCTCTCCCTGAACTCTGTGTATTCTGGCTCAAGACAGAGTCGAAAAACTCCCATCGTATTTTTTCCCTCAACTTCAAAATCGCCCTATATCACTGTTTTACCTTTTTTATTAAAGGTGTTTGATCTTCTTTGCATGTTCACTTTGCAAAGACCGGGTCGAGTTGAGGGAGAAAATACGATTGGAGCACCATATCAGTCCATTATATGGAGAAAAATCCTAAAATGTTTTCCTCAAAAAACATATTTACGACTGAAGAATGAAAGACATGAACATCTTGTATGACAAGAGGGTGAGTACATTATCTGTAAATTGTTGTTCTGGAAATGAACGTGTCAGCTGCGTTGCTGTTTATGTAGGGTCAGAAAGCTCTCGGATTTCATCAAAAATATCTTAATTTTTGTTCCAAAGATGAACGCAGGTCTTCTGAGATGAACTTAGGAATCAGTAATGGACTACAATTTGTAAGTAATCTACCCAGCTCTGCCTGCTAATGAACGAATCAGTTAAACGAATGACCTAGTGATTCATTTACAAAGAAAAGTCACATTTTGCCACCTAATCTTATAACAATGTAATCACAGAAAGAGTTATTTAAAAAGTCCCACTATACTGTTAGAACAAATTCAAGGACCAGATAAAAACTTCACCAATTTCCCTCCTCTTTCACCTATTTTTATTCTTTTTTGGTTTAAAAGTACATTAGCCCGACTGCCTACTGTGATTCTACCATTACCAAATCTTTTAAATCAAGAACATTGCTGTTTTTCCAAGGGGAAAAAAAGCGTATCATTCAGCTTTTAGTTCTAAGAATCAAGATAATTGCCCATTGCACCAGATAAAACAACCTCCTTTATGTACCCCTTGTATATCCAGCCATATTTGCTGTTTTACACTTCCTGACATTGGATCCGACCTCTGCAGGGAAAATGGGCCAAGTCAGCACCAAACATAAAGATTAGGAGACTCCAAGACATTGGAACAGGCTGAACTAAAAAACAATTGCCACCCAGAATGATCAATTACATCATTAAACCTCCAACACCTTAATTTTCCTGCATGCTGCAGCCTTAGAGCCACAAAACTCACACTACACTCATCCAAACAATCACAAACTCACATTAATAGTCCATCTCAAAAACAATACCACCTATTTAAGAGTACTCGTCCTTCTACATCTAGCGCAATTGCCTTTTCTTATTTCAAAAGATAAGAATTACTGCACTTGACTCAACACACATGAGTTTTTAAAAGCCATCTGGGCCGAGTAAATTTTCTGTCTTTTTCTATCTGCTGATAAATAAATATAAATTGGAATGTATCACCTGTGATTTCCCTACGAGGCCACTTGGGGTCGCACTGTCTAGGTTCTGCTCATAGAGGTCCATAACACCTGCAGAGTATGTTAGCATTCACTTTCAGATCAATGGCAGTTGCTTGGCCAGTGCAGAGCTCTCTGGAAGGTTGAAATCTGCCATCTTTGCTCACAGGCACTTTGTGTTCCAGACAGAAGTTTTTGAGCCAGTAGCCTGGGCAGTAAATGCCAATGCGGCTAATCTGGAACTGAAGAAAAATGTCGGCCTGACTGGCTGATGGCAGAACAGGAACATGCAAGCCCTTTCATTAGTGGCTATCCACATCTGTGACTGAAAAGGAAGAAGACCTATTTCACTTTTAAGAGAGATTGGTCACTGGAAAAAAGTCTACAGTAATCTACTTAAATTAGGGCTGTCAAACGATTAATCGTGATTAATCACATAGAAAATAGTACGGTTTGAGTTCGAGTTTGCCTAATATATGTGTGTGTACTGTGTGTAATTATGTATATATAAATACAAACACATTCATGTATATATTTAAGAAATATTTTAAGTATATGTATTTAATATATTTTTTATACAATTTATATTATATATAAATATACACTACCGTTCAAAAGTTTGGGGTCAGTACATTTTTATTGTTTCTTTTTTTTTTTTTTAAGAAATTAATACTTTTATTCACCAAGGATGTATTAAGTTAATAATTAAAAGTTTATTAAAAGTAAATAATAAATAATTTACATTGTTATAAAATATTTATATTTTGAATAAACACTGTACTTTTTAAACTTGTTATTCATGAAAGAATCCTGAAAAAAAAAAATTACAGGTTCCAAAAAATATTTGGCAGCACAACTGTTGATATTATCCAACATTGATCATTCTAATAATAAATCCGCATATTAGAATGATTTCTGAAGGATCATGTGACACTTTAGACTGGAGTAACAGCTGATAAAAATTCAGTTTTTCATCACAGGAATAAATTCTATTTTAAAGTATGTTAAAATAAAAAACATTATTTTATATTGTAAAAACATTTTGCAATATTACTGTTTTTTTTTTTTCTATATTTTTAATCAAATAAATGCAGCCTTGATGAGTATAAGAGACTACTTTAAAGACTATTACAAGTCTTACTGACCCCAAACTTTTGAACGGTAGTGTATATATATATATATTTCTTTTACATAAATAACATTTCTCTTAAATATATACATTAATTTATGAGTATGTGTATATATATATATATATATATATATATATATATATATATATATATATATATATATATATATATATACATAATTACACAAAGTACACACACATTTATTAGGCAAACTCAAACTTTTATTTTGTGTGCGATTAATCACGATTAATCGCGATTAATCGTTTGACAGCTCTAAATTAAATAATAGGCTGGGCACATTGTAACATGACCATATGACAGCTTAATATCCCCTCTTATTACATCCAGTTTAATATTTTATCTGATTTAATTAAAAAAAATTGCAAGATAAACTAAAATGTCAATAAAAGCCATTTATAACCTTGCAATTTAAAATAATTATGATTTTACATGCATAGTAATTCTGTACAGGTCAAAACAATGCAGGCTAATACATGATAATATTCATAAAAGGAAATTATGCAAATTACACTGCACAGAAACGCATCATTTGTGCTAATAGCGGTGCAGTTTTACAACGTTCCCACCCCTGCGCAACTGGGATTTAAAGCTGGCTAGTCACTTCTGCTAGATGATGCAAGCTGCTAACTAACAGATTGGAGACTATGTTGATAGCAAGATGCCCTTGTTTTAAATAAACACCAGAAACAGATGAGAATTAGCTTAATGCTATGGCTAAATGAATTCATGACCATTGTGCTTGTTTAATTAATGATAAGTGTTTAAAATGAACAAGTAATAGAAGCGAAAAAAACAGAACATGCTTTGATTCCAAAATGCTGATGAAAGTGTCTGTGTCACTCCACTTCATTTTGAGCTATAATTAAAGTGTCCTCCTGAATGATGGAGACAGTCCAATTCTTGTTTGTTTGCCCAGGGCAGCCAACTGACACTTAAAGCCATTAGGGCTGTGAAAAGCTAGAAGTCACTGCTGGCATGCAAATTCTGCTCCGAATTTTACTAGTTGCCATGGCAATACTATCAGATCCGGCGGAAAAGAGTTGATTAGTAAGCTTGTCACAAGACAACTGCAAACACTCCCGAAATTAATTAATATTACCCCTTCTAACCTACCCCTTCAAGCAATAATTAATCCTACTAAGTATTCAGACCAAATATCTCTTCACGACGGCTGACCCACATTCATAACGCTGATATAAGAAAGGCTGACAACCTATATAAAGACTGTGTAGGTTTAATCTGAAAAGGATAGTTCACCCAAAAATGATTTTTCTCAACCTCAAACCCGTACGGCTTAGTTTCCTCACAGGAACTTAAAAGGAAGAGGAGGAATATTCAAGTTGCTCATTTTCATACAATTAAATTGTGACCAGATTTTGCTGCTTAAAATCTAATGTGGACAAGTACATATTTAAATACTGTGTAAAGAGACTGAACCACAAAACTACATATACATCATCTAAAAGCTGAATAAATAAGCTTTCTGTTTATGTATGGTTTGTTAGGATAGGCCAATATTTAGCTAAAATACAACTATTTGAAAATCTGGAATCTGAGGGTCCAAAAAAAAAAAATAAAATAAATAAATCAAAATATTAAGAAAATTGCCTTTAAAGTTGTCCAAATGAAGTTCTTCGCAAAGCAAATTACTACTTAAAAATTAAGCTTTGATATATTTATGGTAGGAAATTACCAAATATCTTAATGGAACATTATCTTTACTTTACTAATGATTTTTGGCATAAAAGAAAAATCGATAATTTTGACCCATACAATGTATTTTTGGCTGTTGCTACAAATATACCTGTGCTACTTATGACTGGTTTTGTGGTCCAGGGTCACATATCATATAATATGCACAAATGAGATCTGAAGGCAAGATTTTTGCAAACAACAACTCTATATTCAGTGTCTGGCAAAGCTACACTGTCAGAAAAAATGTGCAAAATTTATACCTTTTCACTGAGGCAATATCCTTAAAGGGACAACTTTGTACCTTATCTATTCCTAAAAGGTGAATATTAATACCTTAAAGTATTGATATGTACCCTTAAAGAGACAGTTCACCCAAAAATGAAAATTACCCCATGATTTACTCACCTTCTAGCCATCCAAGGTGTATATGACTTTCTACTTTAAGATTAATACAGTTGGTGTTATATTAGAAAATGTCCTGGCTCTTCCAAGTTTTATAATGGTAGTGAATGGGTGTTGAGATTTTGAAGCCCAATAAAGTGCATCCATCTATCATAAAAAGTATTCCACATGGCTCCATGGGGTTTATACAGGCCTTCTGAAGTGAATCAATGTGTTTGTGTAAGAAAAATATTTATATTTAAAACTTTAAAAACCATAATCTCTAGCTTCCACTAACTGTCGTATATGCGTTTACAAGAGAGTGGTGTGTTCCAGCGTATGATGTAGGACGTAGGCGTAGCATAAGCTCCAGTGAGAATATGCTAGTCTCCCGAGAACCAGGTTTTGTTTACAGCAAAGGAAAACCAGTCTCCTCTAGGCTTATATCAAAATCCTCAGATTTTTTTCTTTACAAATCCTTGTTTTGTACTTCTAATTCATGATGGTTTTGTTTTGCTCTCACCATTTTGCTTCCGCGTTTGCCTACATCCTACGTCATCCACTGGAATGCCACTTTTGTAAACGCATACAACATAACAGTTTATTTCGTTTTAAATATGGATATTTTTCTAACACAAAGGCATCAATTCACTTCAGAAGGCCTTTATTTAACCCCGGAGCCGTGTGGAGAACTTTTTATGATGGATGGATGCACTTTATTGGACTTCAAAATCTCAACGCCCATTCACAGCCATTATAAAGCTTGGAAGAGCCAGGACATGTTTTAATATAACTCCAATTGTATTCATCTGAAGAAGAAAGTCATATAGACCTAGGATGGCCTGAGGGTGAGTAAATCATGGGGTAATTTTCATTTCTGGATGAACTATCCTTTTAAAGGCACAATATGTAAGATGTGTTTAATTAAAATATCTAAAAAAACACTAGAACAGTATTATATATTTTGCTGACTTGTGTACTTACATTATCCCAAATGTATCGAAGAATGTTTAAATCCAGAGGCAATTTTAACTAGTGTAACGGACCGTGTCTTTGCGTCACCTGCCAATGAAGTCGATTTTTCCCAGGTTTATTTTGTAGAAAACATGGAAACCCCAAAGACACTTTAATATGTTACGTTATGCGTTTTATTAGACAGGTGACGAACACACAGAGTAGCATTATAACAACACTTCAACACACTCAAATGTATCTAGTATGATAAAACAGAATTGCTTTTTCCTACATACGCATGACCGGAGGAACCTGAAGTGGTCAACTGTGGCATAATAAAAGCTTCGCTGCTTTCGAGCTGTCATTTCTCATTAGCAATTGCTCCAGCGGTCTCGTTTAGCTTCTACGACTTTAACCTCCACTCTGCATCATACTACAGTGACCTCAATAAATCTTTAATACATTAGCTCATCAATGAAGATTTCTGCCCGAGTCCTGACGGATTGCATCGGCTGTGAAGATGAAGACAACAACTCCCATGATTTCACACTCAATCACAGCATCATCAACCTACGCCTTTGTTTCTTGTTTGTTTTGAATATGCACCCTCTACCGGCAAAAACATACATATTGTGCCTTTAAGGCACTACTATGAACCTTTGATAGTGTAAAAAGTTATGTGACTAGCTGTTTTAGGCCTTAAGGTAAGATTTTTTGGTCCACATGCTTTTCTGAGTGTGGCATGATAAAAGTCAGAATATAGCTCACAAGTTGCATACACTAATTTTATGGTGCTTTTTTTTAGATCTTATATGAACAGCCTCTGGTACTTATCCACATTCACTGTATGGCAAAAAGCAGCGTGCAACATTCTTTAAAAAAAACAAAAAAACATTCTTTTAAAATCTTTTTACCACACATAAGTTTGGAGCATGAGGGTAAGTAAATGCTGACAGAAGCATTTTAGGGAAACTATGCCTTTAAACTGTAGGACTAGAACACCGAGAGTAGACTGATAAACAGTCTAAAATTAATCTGATTTACACTTACTAAATTTAAACAGAAACATGTTCAGTGTGGTTTGCAGGTAACAGACTCACCTCTACAAACAGGTCTATGATCAGTCCATGCCGCGAACACCTCCGCCACTCTCTGACACGTGATGCTCTTGGAACCCTGGAGAACGTGGTCTTCATCACATGTGAACTGGGCTGTGGCACCAATACTGTAGGGATCAGACCCATATGTGCGCATGCACACACACAGGATGACAAACAAATCAGATCCAACACAAATCCATTAGCATGACTGAATAATCAGGGTGAATGCCATATTTAATTTGATGCACATGAAAATGAGGCTTTTATAGCTAAAAGCACAGTTCAGTGGGTTATAACGTCGGGTACCACGGTAGCAGTCATTCACGCAAGAGGGCACAGAAAAATACTGTGCGTCTTTCCTAAAAAAAATTCAAATTTCAATTTAATATGCCGTCTGCTCTCAGTTCTGCGCAAGCATGCAACACACACACACACACAAAAAAGTCTGAGAGAAAAGTATTGCAGCATGCACAAGAGGGGAATAAATAAATGAAAGGATATCAAAAGAGCGTCTTATCCTCCTTGCTAGCGTACAATCAATACTGTGGTGCGTCTTGATACTTTATAAAGGTCTAGTTTGAAGCTTCTTCCATACCTTTAACACTTCCTGCAATCTGAGCTTGAGCAGAACTCAACAAATCCACTCAGCAAGCACTCCTTCATTTCAGGAAACCGCAAACACTTATTTTGCAACATGTTGCGCAATCTTGTGTGTAAAACCCTCTGCTAATAAACATCAAACGCTCCAGCGGAATTCATTGGGGTTTTTCTGGAATTCTAAAGCCATGTTACACAAAAACCTGAAATAACATCAATGTCACAGTTTGAATCGACTAGCCCTAATTAGCGGTAAAGCCATGCTCGTATTGTCAGCTTCCCTGTGGAGCTGGTATTAGCATGACATTGGGAAAGTCTTGGAAGAGCCTGGTCTGGAGAACATGATTTATATGCTCTGGGAGTGCTAAAAAGAGGACACTAGTGTAAGATATTCAGATGTTACAATATTAATGACAAGTATCAGTGTAGAAATGCTGTATACATAATACAGGTTTCTTTTCTCCTTGGAAAATTGAATTGTAATATTCGAGTAAAATTATTTTATCTTGCCTGCATGTAATCTTAAATCTTCTGCTAAAACAGTCCAGTGCAATGTACAAAACAATCTGTACAGCAAGACGACGAACACTGCAACAATATTACAATATTTAGGGCCCTATGATTTCCTTGATGTGGAAAACGTGGACGGAATAGTGGAATCTAGTCATAAAAATGGAATTTACTGTATAACACGGAATGTCACAGAACTTTGCCAAATTTTGGATGAATAAATAAAAACTAGATCAGTATATTTAAATCAAAATGTCTGTCTGTGCATAATAAGCCGCAAAAATAATAATTAAATATGAATCCCGTGTGAGTGAATGGCGCAGACGCACGGTTTTGTTTTGTGAAGCGCGTGTGACGGTCTCTGTATTTTCAGCCTCTGCCGCCTCAATATATGAATACATGAACATATAAACATAATCTTTAGAACTGCTCTTTTGAGAAAAAACTATTGTCATATCATATACAAACAGAAACCTGCAGGTCTTCACAGTAACCTTTCAAAATAAAAGCTTGGTTTAACTTGAATAAATTGTGACAGAAATATATTATTTAATAATGTAATGATAGTCCTACTACTAATAATACAATTATTATTGAAACATTATTTTTTAAGGAATATTTACCAGAAAAATTTAAATACACAACACATTATTTCTGAAAAAAAATAAATAAAATGAATGAATAAATAAATGAATAACATAATATTTAAAAAAAAAAAAAATAAATAAAATCAATTAATTAGGGATGGTTGGATTATTAAAATTTTATGTAACAATTAAAATGGAGTTCAGAAACACAGAATTTGGAAAAAATAAAACTGAATTTAAGAACAACAACAACAAAAGGTCATAGTGTCACAATCCCTAGCTGGAGTGCTTATTGCTTATTGCTTATTATTTTTTATTTTTTTTTCTAACCATTAAAACAGAATCTAGAAAAAAATAAAACAGAACCCCCCTGAAAATTTGGGGAAAAAAACAAAATGGATTTCATAGGGCCCTATGTATTGTATCTGCGCATATGATGGTGAATATTAGGAAACATCAGAATTCTGTAACTGATCTATCAAAATGTAGTTAACAGCATCTAATGCTAGCTGTCTTGGTGGAGAATGCAAAAGTAATAGTCACCAGATACCTTCTTGCGAAGCCGTTATTGGGACACACAGTACCTAAAGGTGATTACCTAAAGTCGTTGCCAATGCGCTTGCCGTTTTCAGGTTCCCCCGGGTCTGGACAGGAGTTAGAGGCCTGTTTGATTCCTCCTTCGTTTACTGCGAATTTAGAGCACAGTTTGCCATTAGACACATACATACGGATAAACATAGCTTTCCTCATGCAAGCCTCATGCAAACGGCTTCACAGAACTGCTGACAACATACATAACACCAGCATTACGATTTGAAGAGGAGGAA
Source organism: Cirrhinus mrigala (assembly GCA_036247105.1). Taxonomy (NCBI): domain Eukaryota; kingdom Metazoa; phylum Chordata; class Actinopteri; order Cypriniformes; family Cyprinidae; genus Cirrhinus; species Cirrhinus mrigala. Next base: position 20,383,312 of record CM070025.1, read on the forward strand.
GAACTCACATATGAACACAAACAAAGACACAACACACACATCCTCAAATTATCTCAAAAAGTGTGACTACACCTTCTAAATAGGTCTATCTGCTAAATCCAAGGCTGTATTAACTACTAAACTGTAGTATTAATAGTAGATTATAGTGAATGAACACTATGTTGGAAAAAAGCTGACTTAAAAACTGTGTGTGTGTGTGTATATATATACATGTATATTCGTGATGTGTGACCTAGTCTAAAAATGGCTAAGGTTGATGGTTAGAGTGGTTGGGCCATGTGACTAGTCTGAAGAGGAGTAATTTTGATAACCTTCTATCTGGGGCAGAGAAGACAGTGTCACCTCTCATTTTCCAACCGAGTGAATGTGCAGCCCTTTACACACAGTACACACTTGTAGGGTGATGAAATTAATGCACAATTAATATTACATTTAACCATGCAGCTAAAATATGCTGATTAGTACAAAGTCTCAACATAATGCAGAAATGCTCACTATCATAAGCATGCACACAAGCACAGCACTGTAAAATCAAAATGACTCCCACTCACTTTTTTTTATGCATCCTGAACTTTTAAAGAAACTTTAATGACTGTACAGTGCAAATGCACTTAATGAGTTTTACACTTACACTAGTCTTAGTAGTTGTACTTAAGTGGATGAGTTTGCATTTTGCCCCCAAAACTTTCGATTCTTACGATAATCTAATGAGGAACAGTGGCTTCCTTTAATTTCTGTTTACTGATTCAGACTAGTAAACACCTGCCGGATCGTAAATTCCTTTAAGCGAGGCTCAAGATGTTCCTGTCTCTCCAGAAATGGCTTGTGATTGAATGATGGAAGTGTGGTCATGACACAAGAGGAATTCTCTAAGATTGAAGGATGCCAATTTTATTTGCACACACTGTTCCTGTTGGTTTAGTGGCAGTTGACTAAATTATACAAATGTTGAAAAAAGACTTAATTTAAATACTCATGATGCAGTTCTATTTTTCTTCTGAAATACTGCATGATGTAGTGCTGCAACTGTTTAGTAGATTTATCCCACAAGTCAAAGGTAATGACAGAAATTTAATGACGCACAAATGGACAACACAAGATAGAGTGGAAAGACTAGACAATATTACATTATTCATGAGTTTAAACATGATCTCTAAGTGATTCTGAGGAAAAAGAACAAGGAAAGACAGGGGAAAACAAGCAGAGGAAGAAAAACTGAAAGATTGCTCTTTATTCATCTTGCTGAGCAATTTGAAAATTAGCCCCATTTGATACGTTTCTGCAAAGATTGTCAATCACCTCAACCTGCTTTTCCTCCAAGAATCCATTTTCATGCTTTTTACAGATTCAATCTGGCTTCTTCATTAACTATTAACGGTTCTGGAAAGGTGCGATGGGAAAATGGAGCATATGCAAATGTCAAACCAATACAAAGGTTGATTTTGTCAAAGCATGGGTGAAACTGTGACTAACATCAAAAGCAACAGATTGTCAAAATGTAATTTTCCTGTATTTTGCAGAGCTTTGAACATTGAGATACTCAACCCACACTGTGACTAAGTTAATTACCATTTATATTCATGCTATTAATCCATGCTTACTATTTCAAATCAACTCCCACTTTACCTGGCAATTGACATGTAGGTTCACTGATTTTTTATCAAGATTTTATGTTAGTATGTAAATGAATGTACACAGTAATTTTTATGCAGTTTCAGATGTTATATAATGAGACTTCCTAAAAATATTTCATGTAAACTACCTAAACACTTTTATGTCTCAATATCCACTGTTTTCTTTCTGTAATAGTGGGTGCGGCCATTTGTAAATTTTATGGGTCTTAGCTGTACAAAACAGCTTGTTTTGCTGCTTGATATCACAAACTGGTGTGTCTTACCATATTATTTTAAAGTATTATCTTAATTATGAACACACTGGTTTGTAGTGCAAACAGTTTTACCATTTACTGCACATTGTTATTCTTCTCGCCATTTCTCTATAGCGGCTAATAAACCGAAAGTCTCACCCTTACTTCTGTGTTAAAGAAAAAGGTGGATAAGTCAGAACATTCAGTCTAAAATATTACATACACGATGTCTTATGCAGGATAAGTTACCCATTGATGCCTTGAAATGATTTCATATTGCTAAAGAACTAAAAAAACATGGTGCCTATAATTTCCAACTGCCTGCTCCAAAAATTGGTTATTTAACTCAGGAATCAGGAAAAGCAGCTTGACTTGCCAGAGTTTAAATTGAATGGAAAACTCCAGGGTGTGATGAATGTGGACTCATATTGGTGGCGACAACAGCAAATAACAAAAACTACACATGAAGCAATTAACATGTTGTGATTTAAGACAGACGAAAACAGACAGTTTCTGATGAATGTCTTTAATATGTAAGATCGGGCTAATATTATCACTCTATCTATCTCTCTGTCTGTCCTTTCATTTCCACGTTCACCAGTCAACTTGTTGGTCCAATCATCCAATAATGATTTGTCTCTGAAAATGGCCACAAACAAACAAATCAACCCTGAATGTCAAGAAAAAAAAGTTTTCATGTTTGATTCAAAATCAGCCCACATCGTGAAACATTCAGTAACATCACTGAGTGTGGGAGTAGTGTGAATGTGTTTAAAAAAGGCATTGTTATATCTGCACACATGTGCAAGGTGTATTTACAGACATGCGTGGGATTTAGGTTACATTTTCTTGCTTTTGAAGCTAACAAACACCCTGATACTCTGAGCCCTGCAAGTGCACTGGATTTTACTCTGCCTGTATATGAAAACTGACACAAAATTAGATTTTCCTCTTATTCTGAAAGAGCAACTGCATAAAAGCTTCAGCTTTTTGTTGAATTCCAGTCAGCTGAGCTGACAATTCATTTTACTGAACATAATAAAGTTCAGTTCATGCCGCTAATGCAAGTTAAGAAACTTACAATAGTTCTTCAAAAAATACATTACCATATGGGCATTACATGTGTGTGCCTGTACAAAAATTACGATAATTATAAAAAATATGACACAACACAATGCCTCTGACATTTTAAGAAACAAATAAAGACATTATTTAGCATCTTCAGTCATTTGTTTGAGAATATACATTACCAGTCAAAAAGTTTTTTAAAAAGTCTCTCTCTAAAGTACAGCAAAACCAGTAACATTTTGAAATATTTTTAGACTTTTATTTAGCAAGGATGCTTTAAATTGATCAAAAGTGATGATAAAGACATTTATAATGTTGGAAAAGATTTCTATTTCAGATAAATGCTGTTCTTCTGAATTTTCTATTCATAAAAGAAACCTGAGAGAGAGAAAAAAATCAACTCAGCTGTTTACAAAATAATAATAATAAGTATTTTTGGAGCAGCAAATCAGAGCGATTAGAATGATTTCTGAAGGATCATGTGACTGGAGTAATGATGCTAAAAACTTTGAAATCACAGGAAAAATTACATTTTCAAATATATTCATATAGAAACATTTTAAATTGTAAAAAAATAATATTTCAGAATTGTGCTGTTTTTGCTGTACTTTGGATCAAATAGATGCAGGAGTGGTAAGAGACTTTTTTTAAAAACATGAAAAAACATACTGTTCTAAAACTTTTGACTGGTAGCGTACATGCCCAAAACAACAAATTTGTAGACTTAGTTAACTTTTAGCAATAGTTTTCAGTAATTTTGTGCTTCAACTTTAGACCACAAATTACTGTGTAATGAGGCTTTCAGTGACACAGAACAGAGTGTATTTTAAAGGGCTGACTAATATCTTGACCGTAAGCCTTTTGGAGAAAGTTTGATCAAATTTGGCCCTGCTTTTGGATGTGAGCCAGTCCTGAAGAAAAAAGCTACTAAAATCTGATTAAAATGCCCAAAATGACTCTCAGGTCTTTGTAGCAAGACAACTCTCTCTCCAATCTCGCCTCCCTCATAAAAATGCCTTGTGATTTTCTCAATTTTCTTTTATTTTCAATGTCAATTAGTCATGATTTCTGCAGAACCATTTATTCTCCTGATTAAATTAGTGACCAGTTACAATCTGATGTAATACCCCCAGCTTCAGTGATGAAATGTGCTGAAACCTCTTTATTGTACGTGTAGCTATAACTGAACATAACAAACTTTCAGGGAAATGAAAAGTGTCAAAAGATAGTAAAAGCACATTTAAAATACTCACACTAGAATGTTGTATTTTTAGTTGACCTTTATGATTAAGCCTCTCAGAAGAAAAGATGAAGACTTCAGAAGCAAAAAACCTCCAAAAAGTCCACCAGAGATTTTTCTTTCAAACTAACTTTTTTATAAGGACACTTTTGAAAGTAAGGCATTCAACAACTGAATAATAACCTTTCATTTGTGATTAAAGTGAAATTACTGACCCTAAAAATGGGAGCCTGATAAAAATGCAAATTTCAATGAAAGAAATCTCAGACAGACAGAGGTTTTTGCATCTGAAGCCTTCAAATACAGCCTATAATAAAACCTTTTTTACTTTTAAAGCCACAGCATGTTTTTTTTTTTTTTAAAGCATACTGAAGTACTAGTAATTATAACTCAAAACAGTGTGAGTATTAACAAAACTAGTCACACCTCATCATTATTCTCTTTTCCATACACAAGTGCTGTTGCTAAGAAACATTCTCTTATATCAAAACACATATGCTTGAAACAGCAGCACTTTGTTTGAAAATGAAGAAAACTAATAGGACCCAACTGGCCGTGTGAAAAAACAAAAACGTGTTGAGGTCAGGGGACTGTCTTGGCGTTTAACTTGCTGCTCTCTTCTAATGGGCTCTGAGCTGAAGCATCATGTTGCAGTTTTCACCATCCATCAGCCTGAGAGAATTTAGGCCTTTCTGCTAGAAGTTGGGGGTTATTTTAGTGCACTTCTTTTTTTTTCCCAGGTCCTTCTTTAGAATTATCCGTCTGCTATGTTTAGAAAAGTTGCCTTTTTTTTTTACTCACATTCAAGGCCAGTGGAGTATGAAACCCACAGGGCTTTTAGAGCTCAATCAACAGTCAGAGAAGCAGAACTCTCTGTGAGACCTGTTATTCTCATTCCCTCAAACTTACCCTCTGCCTCTCTTTCTCTGCATCCCTTTAATTCACACAGACAAATACATACCCTCACGCACACACACTCTCTCGACACTGTATCTCACACATTCAAGCACAAAAACATTCATAAATTCAAAACACACACATCCCCAGCTAAACTGTCTTTACTCTGTGATAGGAACTGACTGGTAAATAGAAAAACGACATTGCCAGAATCACATCCATTACCTTGCACAGCATAAAGCGTACATAATCTCATGAATAAGGAGGTGTAATTCTGATCAGATACTTATGAGCATATCACATCACGTTAATTTATTCATAAGTGGCCAATGCACAAACAAATTACAAAGAAAACATAGCTTTATATAAATACTCAATGCTTCATGCCCTTTCTTGGACCTCGCCAACATGCGTCAGGAAAAAATGGGGCGTTCAGGTGAACACATAAACAGGGCGAGCAAGCGAACAAGCTATTAAACATGCAGTCTCATGCACTCACTTCTGCATGATCAATGTAGACATGTGCATCCATGGTGTCATGCCAAATTATCGACAGAATGTGTTTTCATATAGCAATAAAGTAATATACCAGCTAGTTTGACTGTGAAACCAACACGGGCCTTCATAATTCATTATTAAAACACTATAAAAATCAGCCTTAGGCACATCTTGACACATAAGTAAAGGAATAAATAAATAAATATAAAAATTTCAAAAATAAACCTCCATGGAGGTTTGCATTTTTGGAGGATTATTGAAAATTGATGGCTAATACCTGAGACATCTGAACTTAAATAAAAATACAATATAGTCAGGCTGAGCTGTTTATAGGTATTAGAATAGGTAATAATATTTTTTTGTGCCAAAAAAAATCTATATTTATTCAGAATAGAAATCTTTTCTGATAGTCTTTACTATCACTTTTAGCAATTTAGCACATTCTTACTGAATAAAAGTATTAATTTCTTTCAAAGAAAGAAAGAAAGAAAGAAAAAAATTACTGACCCCAAACGTTGAACACTGTGTATATTGCTACAAAAGATTTGAAATAAATGCTATTCTTTTTTTTTTCTTTATTCTTTTTTTTATTCAAAGAATTCGAAGGATCACAGTTTGAAAAACAAACAAACAAACAAAAAAAACATGTTTCCAGTAATAATAAATCAGCAAATTAGAATGATTTCAGAAAGTAATGAAAAATAGAAAACCACTATTTTAAATTGCAATATTATTTCACAATATCACTGTTTTTTTTTTTTCTGTTTTTAATCAAATAAACGGCCTCCATGAGCAAAAATGTTTTTAAAAAACATTAAAAATCTTACTGATCCCAAACTTTTGAACAGCAGTGCATATACATATGTAAAACAGTATTAATATTATAGTATTAGTATTATGGTATTTTAATAGTAAAACAGTATTAAATGGCACATTTGAAATAACCAATATGTTGTTTAATACTGTGTTGGTTTATTCAAAATTATAATTTTTAGTACAGGACCCTAGACAGCGGATCAGACTAACTCCATGTTTGATATCACAGATATTTTTTTTTTACATTTGTATTCTGCATTTAAACATTTATGTGTTTACATAATCACAGTAACTTGAAATATTGCTACATAACTACACAGAAAGCATAAAAGGTCAATGATTGCTCAGTCGACTGTAAACATTCAATCTTAATTCTATTAACTGCATGATGTCATGGAACACCAGTATTTATGAACACATTTTGTTCCTAACAGAAAATTCTTTACGCTTCAGGCTCATTTGCTTTCTGACACTGGATTCTGAATGCAACAAGGCAAGTTGCATTAACAATGAAACAAGATGGGCTCTTTTCAGAAGCATATGTTTAAAACATATTCCAAAAGCATTAGAGCTGTTCTATTTGGCTTCTCATCTGCACTTGACATGTAAGCAGTACAACTGAAGCACAGAGTTCAATCTAAGGTCATTTTAATAAGGATCTATGAACTACACAGTGCCAGAAGCACTTTAAACCATTACACCCAGCTCTATAAAGTCTAACAAAAGACCCTCAACCTGCAGGTGTTCTGACAGTACGCTATAAATACAGAGTGTGTGTGTGGGTATCTTTAGTGTAACAATTCCATAGCAATCTATTCAAAGCTAAACTGTACCGAAAGCAATTTTACGCACTTGTTTTTGCATATTCTTTGGCTGTCTTAGGAAAAATTTTGCACTTTGAAAAGTGCTAAACCACATTTCCGCTAGCCTCACACTACATCTAAAAGGCCACATGCTTCAAATTCCCTCAGTAGCTATAAAAGTAAAAGCTAATTTCACACACAGAATGGAAAAGGCCTGAATATTATGGAAGGGTTGCTTACAGTGCATTATTCACAACAATATGCAAGTTACAAGAAAAATAAAGTAATAGTGGATATTTCCCATGTTTGACAACTGCAAGCTAGCTTGATAACTTTCACAATGGGTACTAGATCAGAACCGCATGGTGCAAACTTTGCTCACTGTGTTGTGTTGTTGACGGACCGAGATACTGCTGGTTTGAAAATGGCAAGGGAGATTGGTCATGCAAGCAATATCAGCAGATAACAATTCCCAAATAAAGCAATAAAAAAAAAAAGTGAACCTAAATCGAAAAAACATGGCACACTCTGACAACACAAATACATTCAAAGGAAAATAAGAAGAGCACAAGCAAACCAAAATATAAAAGAGACGATTAAAACAAACATGACGTTGTTGAAGATCATTGCAGGTTTTTAAGTATTTGATCAATGGGAGACATGCTGTTGTAGTTTATCTCAAGCTGAAGTGACTGTTGCTGTATATCTACAGCTAATTTGCAATGGGGGAAAAAAGGTATATGTTAACTACAGAACAAACGTTCCTTCTCTATTGATGTTTAAAAGGAAGGGAGTTTAAAACTGAACCCAAAGGGCTTAACAAATTTAAATTAAATTAAGTATAACTATAATTTCCAGTACTTTCTTAATTTACTATATTTGCAATATAAAGTAAACAAAACAAAACAAAGTTTGTGCTTACTTATGCTTACTATTTTTCCCACACAGTATAAATGGGTCTTTATACATGAAAACATATCTGCCTTTTATTTTATGTATTCCATACAACAATATTTATCATTACATTTTGCATAAAAATGTTTAAAACCTCTGTCGAAAGAGCTATTTAAATCTATAAGGCTGGCTCCATCTTAGTGCATCTGTTTTAATAATTGAATACATACTAAATGAACTAAACAGCAATTGAAATAAAACACCAATTTTTCATGTTTCAGAGACATGTGAGTGCATGTCAGATCATTAAAGTCAAGAAACATGTATTTAGAGTTTCATATCACTGTCTTGTTTAATCAAATTACGTAATTATGATTAAGTGAACTATGCTCATAACTGTCTCATGTCTGTTACATAACTCGCAGAGTTAAACATTTTCTATACTTAATCTATAATTGATCAAACTAACCTCTTAGAGCAAAGGCCATAGAAGCAAATCTTTCTTTTTGAAAGTAAAATGAAGATCAGCTAAGGCAAACTAGATGTTGATATAAAACTGATAGGAATTTACGACGCATAAAACGAGCGCAGACGCAAGGTCACTCCCTCATTACGGTGTACAAATCACAATTTTACAGTAAACTGCCATTGATGCTTTTGAGGAAATAACTCTCAGTGGGGGGTTAAATTAAATCAGGTGGAAACTTCTGCTTGTGAGATATTCGTGGGAACAGAGATCCATCTGTGATTTGGCCGATAAACGCTTATCAGCAAAAGATGATCTTGCAATGATCTCACAGTCACTGTTTGCTGTAATCGACTCCGAACGAGTAACACAGATTTACCATAAAATAGTAACAAAGGGTAGACTCACAGATAGAAAACTTGTTGCTGTTGTCTTTGCCAGGGAATAATTTTACTCCTCTAGATTTGAAATCTACAGACCTTTTCACTAGTTCAAGGGGAAGAAATTAAACAAAAAAACATGAAATCAGGTGAAACAGGTTTTAAATAAACTTGTAAGCATTGAAAAAGAAACCATCATCAAGCGCATGAGAGAGAAGAGCAGAAAAGTATAGCAGTGTCGACAATTTCCAAAGTGCTCTGCAAACAGAAAATATGGGCATGTGTTGAATCGAAGGCAAGGGCATCAAATGAAAAAGTGAGGAAAAAAAAGATTAATAAAGGAGTGGAGGGACAGGACTTCTGTTCAGTTGTCAACCTTGACAAGGGGAAGATTTCAGCTTGCGCTGCATGTCTACACCATTCGATGTGAAGCAGACTTTGTCTAATGCCTCTGTGAAGTATTTTGGGCCACAAACGTCTGCCAAGGTATTCCTACGGGGGGAAAGTGGCTGTTTGACATGCATGCGGACAAATGGCACGGTCCTTAGGGCTAATCCGGACAAGCATGTAGCCCAGCATGTCAAAGGTCAAACAGAAGTCTTGTTGGGAATGCAAAAGCTCATAATAATAATAATAATGTTGATGATGATGATGATGATGAAGAAGATAATAATAACTAGTCCACTCTGAATATTTGAACATAACATTGTGGAAAAAGCTTTGTTTGTATTAATGCCTCTTTTTCCCTTTGTAAATGGTTCTTGTCATTAAACCAGCTAACTAAGAAATGCATAATGAGTGCAAAGCAACGCAAACAATTCCTGGTCATCACATTAAACCTGAAAATGAACCCTAGCTTTGCCATCAGATGGAGTAACAGGGACTCAAGCCAGGACGAAAATGTGAGATTCCATAAATTGTGTTATATGAACGAATGCATGAAATTAGTGTGGTTTAACTAAATAAGTCTTCTGTCAGTTTAATATGTAATCATGTGAACACATGAAGCTTTAAGCAAACAACAGCCTTCATTTTATATTTTATATAATTTATTTTATATATTTAAACCACATCTGAGATATTATTGGCAATGGGATTTATACATTTTCATAGAAAACAACTTATGTTTTGTGCATAATAGAGCTGTAAATGTTTGTTGATGACATAGGAAAAGAGAACATGTTGGGGCTCTAAGCTTTTGGATGTAGTATTACTGTACAGAGCCATGCAAATGCACATTCAACAATGGCTCTACTTCCTACTTCCAATACATTCGTCTTTCAGAGGAAAAAAAAAATCCATTTTTGTTACAGAGTGGCCTGAATTTGACAGTTTAGGCAGCCTATGAATATGAATGAAATAAGATGTTTGCCCACCCTTACATAATCTTTTACCAAACACTGTTCCAACATTTATAACTTTGTTCTTCAAAAAAACTTTTATTGGTCCATATGATTCACAAAAAAGACAGCTAGAAAAGCTAAAAGCAGGGATTTTATCAAAATTCTAAACACATGATACATCATCTAAGTCCAAAGTCAATCAAATTCTCCAAAACAATAATAACAAACCAATAAATAAATGCATAAATTGATTACCTACTGTATCAGGGTATATCAAGTCTTACCGTATGTGTAAAAAATCAGAAGTGGTAGATCAAAACCATGTATTAATACCTACTCTGAAGCAAAACTACACTACAGCTAGTTATTATACAGCTGATACATCCCATAGATTTAAAATAACAAATTTCTCATTCTTCCTGAAATGTAACTCTATTTGAGGTATAGTGTTGCTAGATACAGATTATAACTGACTCAATCCTTTTCCCTCAATACTTATTGTAAAAAAAAAAAAAAAAAAAAAAAAACAGAATAAATACGCTGATGTATGGTTTGTTGAGATAGGATAATATTTGACAGAGATACAACTATTTAAAAATCTGGAACATGATGCCATATGCAAAAAACAAAACAAAAAAACAAAAAAACAAAAAAAAAATCTAAATATTGAGAAAATCACCTTTAAAATTGTCCAAAGTCCAAATAAAGTTGTCCATTCTTAGCAATGCATATTACTAATCAAAAATTAAGTTTTGATATATTTATAGGAGGAAATTTACAAAATATCTTCATAGCATGGCATAAAAAAAAAACTATATATATATATATATATATATATATATATATATATATATATATATATATATCATCTATATCTGCATGAAGCCGTTTGTGAACGATAAGTGATTATAACACCTACAGTATCCAGTTGAAAATGGAATCATTCTATCAACTACTAATGGAACCTCACTTTCATTACTGAGCATCCATTAACCACCCACTGGATCAGCCTATCACCATAAATAAATAAAAACCAATGAAAAACTGATTTCGAAGAGCGTTCTACATGATCCTATTTAGCATGAATTTGAATATGCTATTAACACAGACACACCCAGATCCAAAGGTTTAGTCAATTATTCTGTAGATGGAAATTTGCTCTGGCACCTGTTTCTACTTAAAAGGTTTATGCTGAATAAATCATTTGACACGAGGCCTGCAAATGAGATGCTCTGCAAGTGACAACGCATTAAAACTGAGGAAAGGACTGTTGACCTTAGTCAGTGACATGACATTAAACCACTTTTAAAGGTACATTAAAACCCACTGAAATTACACATAATTCTAATTGCCATAATACGTTTTTCTAGCATAAGAAAACAAATCTAACCTTAAACTTCAATCATAATCACAACTCTTTTAAGCAGTGGCAGAACATCCCATTAACTGTGCCGGGATGTTCTATCATTATAAACTTGAGTAGAAACACTGACATAAACTCGTAACACACGTGATTAATTAGAAATTTTGGCAGAAATGGCCACACACCAGAATAATGGTGATGCCGACACATTTTGGTTATGAAAACGAAAGCCATTTTTCACCGGTTATTATCCTAAATGATGTTTCAGCATGTCTTTCAATCACTTTAGACATCTAAAGTAATTTGCTTATCGCTTTTTGAGTACAGCAAATGGTGAAAAACATTCTACGCCATCAATAAAAACCAAGACCCAGCTATAAACACACCAGACAACACATTAAAACACAAACACATTCATTACAATTCCCAACCAACAGCCTGGATGCAACATCAGCAATCTGTATTGGCAAACGCACATATGTATGCTAAATACAATGCATATTCTAATGCACTGTAAAAGAAGCTGTTCCACATTCCTTCTACGCCAAATATGCATCTATACAGGCAATAAAAAACAAGCTTTCCACAATTACTGTCAATTACCTGTCAAACCAAACTTTCTTCAAATTCTTTATAGCACCGAACTGACATTTTACATCTATAATTAGTCATTTAACATTTTCCTGAGCCTCCACATGTGTGACAAAGGCATTTCAACACCTATTCGGGCTAAGAGCGCTTTTCAAACACTAATTAATTTAAAAATCGAGCAGCTGTCAGCAGCTAACCAAGGTCAACATATTCATGATTTCTTGGAAATGACTGCTCCACTGAGCTGCATAGGATGTGATGGGTACAAATCAAATCTTCAAATCCCCATTGCAAGGAACTCATCAACTTAAATCCAACTACTTGTGATGGGTTCGAAATGGTTTGCTATCACAAACATTTGTTTTTCTTGTTGACGTACTTTCGGTGACGGTTGCTCCAGATTCGCAACTTCACCTGGTTGTTCCCTTAAAGTTAAATGAAGATTTCAAAACACAATAAAAGCTGCAAGCAGCGTTAAAAGGGCCCTCGCACCCGATGGTTTTAGGAAAACAGTGAACGGTGAGCAATATGCATTTAAAGTGGTAAATATAGGAGAAATATGTCAAAGTCATTTATATGTGCCAAACTTCCTGCTGCCAGCTGGTGTCGCTATGACTATAACTAGATATTGGCATGTAGATGTCTTCAGGCCAGGACTTTTATCAAACATTTGAAGTTTGCAGGTGCAGATTGAACATGGTACGAAAGCATGAAATATCCTGTAACCAACAGGTGGCGCTATGATTATAATGGAATACTCATGTTTAGATGTGTTCAGGCCAGGACTCATGTCGAACGTGTGAAGTTTGGGGCAGATCGGACATTGTGCGGCTGAGTTACCACAGCTACTTTTTCCATGGCAAACGGACACACCCTTTAACAACAACTCAAGATCTTCACAATTTAACATCGTAGAGGCCTTTAGATTAGACTGACCAAATATAATATTGTTGTCATTAAATATCTAGGAGGAGTTTGTTACAGTGTAAAACATGTCACTTCCTGTTGCCAACAGGAGGTGCTATGATTATTGCTGTGTTTACACTAGTGCGTTTTAGTTTTAAAAGTAAGCCTGTTGTTTACACCACTCTGACATTTTTGACCCTCAAAAACAGACGTTTGAAAACGCTGCAGACCCTGTTTAGTTTGAAAACTCCAGGGTTGCATTTCAGTGCAAACAGATCAAAACAGAGACTTTTGAAAACAATGGTGTGGCTGCCTACATTCGCTTTGTGTATCATTGGCAACCGTATAAACAATAATATGCCCATAGATATGTAAAGGTGTGTATATGCCCCATTCTACCGCTCCAAGCACCTTACTTGTCCGCCATCTAAATAATAGGGCATCTACCTATACATATCTATGGTTGTACTTGCATGAATGGTCACGCGACATTCATTTTTGGTTGTGCAGTGTGGGCGGAGATCGTTTCTGAAACGCAGTGAAAAATGCCAGTGTAGATGAGGATCGTTTTCATTTTAAAACAACGTTTTAAAATGAAAACGCACTACTGTAAACAGGAGCTATAACTGAAAATGGCAATAGGCATGTGTTCAGGTCAGGAGTCTTATCAAACATGTAAATTTTAGTGCAGATCGGACATTGTATGTATTGTATGTTTCATGGCGAAACATCGAAGTTTGTCAGGGCGCCATGGACGCGCCCTTCAACAAAAACTCAAGATCTTCATAATTTAAGACCACAAAGGGCTTTAGATTACACTGACCAAATTTGGTGTTGATCTGTTTAAATCTTTAGGAGGAGCTCATTCACATACAATGGCTGAAAATGGCAAAAACGGCACACAACTTGCAGAGAAAATGTAAAATAACAGACTTCCTGTTGGGTTTCATACTTCGTACCGACGGACTTTTTTGTAGGTATTGGTATGTAACTTGTCTACCAAATTTCGTACATGTACGTGAAATATAGCTCGAGGGGTACTTAGTTGAAATTTTATAGGTGGCGCTACCCTGGTGAAAAAACCAGCATATGCTGGTAGGTATGTTTTGATGCTGGGATGCTGGTTAGGTATGTTTTGATGCTGGTTTAAGCTGGTCCTTTGCTGGTTTATGCTGGTCCTTAGCTGGTCAAGGACCAGCATAAACCAGCATCAGAACATACCTACTAGCATATGCTGGTTTTTTCACCAGGGAATCGAGCCATTTTGCCACACCCACCTCTGAAACCCATATTAGATGTAAATATTCACCACTTTTGGTATGCACCAGAGCTCGGGCCCTAATTAACAAGCAAAAGCATCAAAAAATGTATTCAATCCGCTGTGCTTTTCATTTTATATGTACATTGGCTCTTCCAGGTATCTTTGATGTGATCTTAGACATGTCCTTGCATTGCCACCTTATCTCTCTGCTGAGTCCCTTGGCAACCTATCCCCATGTCCATCTAGTCAAGGATAGATTACAGTAATTGTTTTCCGCCCTGGATGTCAGATTATTAGCTGCACCAAAGTCAAGCGTGGATCTTGCGCACCATTTGTTATCAGAAAGGAAATAGTGATACTATCATATTTCCCTGCCATAAAACTGACCTTCACCTTCTTACTGTCAATACATAACACCTCAGTTATGGCTACACCAGGAACAGGGCCACATGGGTTTAGCATCTGATTAGTATTCGTATGGTTAAATACAAATTACAGCTCGTTGATCACTTGATTGTGCTTTTCATTAAACAACTGTCTCTAATAAAACCATTAGGATAAATGATGAAGTATAATAATGCTAGTGGAATATTGCCACTTTCCAGCCATCTGAAAGCCTTCCTGAGTGAATTCTGACATAACTCTTGGATAAATCTCTTCTCTGCTGAGACCAAGTGCGATACTCTTGTCTAGAAGTAATGGCAACACTGAGAGCCATTAGAGTTATGGATATATTTCTCTCCTGGGGATGTTTACCCTTTAAAGACTTATACACCCCTAAGGACTCAGTCGCTTACCAAATCTGTGCATTATCAATGAATAGTGGATGGCATTTTCTTTAATGGAGAATTTATTCTAGGCTGAGGGTGTCTAATATCAGCTGTGGCCTCAGAACGGTCTTACTGACCCCTGCAAGCACAAAACTCAATGTATATTTCACTTCTTTTTTTACAGTTATTAAAGTTGTTCGAGTAAGTGAGTGGAAAACTGTAAATGACCTATGAGGTGAGATAAATACTGCTTATGCTGTTAAATCGAGCAGTTTGATGAGCCACTGTTGCTCAAGGGTAACTTTTGCTGTTATTTCTGCTTCTGTGAATAATCTATACAACAACGAAAAAAACCTTCTGTGTGCCCTTAGGTTGCTTATATATGAGTAAACATTAATAACCACTGCCGACCAGTAAAGAAAATAGTAGCTTATGCTTCTGATAATAACATGTTGGCTGTGATAATCATATCAAGCATTGAATTACATATGTAAGAGATGATCCATGACTTGGTGCAAATTATATTATTATGGTATAAATATAAATTATTTACCACTCTATAGTCAAAGCACGTTTTCTCTCTCTATCTCTTTCTCTCTCTCTCTCTTTAAAATCATTCATATCATCTGATTTCCTGCTGTTCTTATAAATGATTCTGTTTTGAGAACCTCTTCATGCTTATTTAGCTTGTTTATCAATTTAGACTGCAATGTTCCTGTATCCAAAATAACTAGATAAAAAAAAATGACAGATTTTAACACTTTTTTTTCCCACTCTCACCCATTTTTAGAGTAGAAGTGAAAGGGAAATTCTGTTCTAAAAATACTGATGTTGCCGTTTATTTGCATGGACTGTTTGCACTGGTTTTATCCACTGTATCTTTTAATGCAGAAGTAAAATATCGCTTGTGAATCTTCATGACTTATGATTCATTAGGTTTAGTTGTAGGTAAACAAATAAAAGAATAACAAAGTGAATTAAACAGTAAAACAATTTTGCACAACAACATGTGTGTTTAGAATTATGACAATGAATTCAAATAATATAATAAGAAATACTGATGCACAACATCAAGCTAAATTGTTTCTAAACATTTTATGAACAAAAGTCAATGGAAGATTTTCTTACAAATCTTAAGTTTCTCAAAAATGTTTGACAAAAATTACAAATAGATAGCAAACCTAAAACTGAAATTCAACTGAACTGAATTTAACTATCTGTAAAACAGTTTGAATATAGTCTCCACATTAAGTCATTAAGATGTTTAAAATTTAAAGAAGTTCACTTCCAGAACAAAAATTTACAGATAATGTACCCAGCCCCTTGTCATCCAAGATGTTTGTGTCTTTCTTTCTTCAATTGTGAAGAAATTATGTTTTTTGAGGAAAACATTTCAGGATTTCTCTCCATATAGTGGACTTCTATGGTGCCCACGAGTTTGAACTCGAGGAAGAAGGGTCTTATCTAGTGAAACGATTGGTTATTTTCTAAAACAACTGACAATTTATATACTTTTTAACCTCAAATGCTTGTCTCATCTAGCTCTGCGTCAACTCTGTGTAATCCGGGGCAATACAGTTAGGGTATGTCGAGAAACTTCCATCCCATTTTCTCCTCCAACTTTAAAATCGTCCTACATCACTGCAGAAGTACCGATCCAGTGTTTACAAAGTGAACATGTAAAGAAGAGCAAACGCCCTTTACAAAAAAAGGTAAAACAGCAATGTAGGTTTTGAATTTTGAGAGGGGAGTTTTTCGACATTCCCTAACTGTCACGAACCGGAATACACAGAGCTAGACAAGACGAGTATTTAAGGTTAAAAAGTATATAAATTGTCTTTTTTTTTTTTTTTTTTTTTTTTTTTTTAATTAAATAACAGATTGGTTTGCTAGATAAGACCCTTCTTCCTTGGCTGGGATTGTTTAGAGCCCTTTGAAACTGCATTTAAAATGCATTTTGGAAGTGCAAACTCATGGGCACCATAGAAATCCTGAAATCCTTTTGACATTGTTTCCCCCCTTGTAAATTAAAGTAAATTAAACCACCTTTATACATAAAACAAGAAAATGTTGCTAAGTAAATGTCTTATATTTTATTCAAAGTTTTTGTTTTATTTAAAGTCAATGAAATGTAACAATTTAATTTAATTTAATTATATAAAAGCAAATTAAAACCATTTTTCCAGTGCTGACTAGAAAACCATAACCAGAATGTTTGAGGAATATCAACACAGCGCTGTCTTGCTTGTCTTGTACAGATGGTGATGGGCAGTTCAGCACTGAAATATTCAGTAAGAGGTTCTGGGATTCTACTCTGTTGCCTAAAATTGAGACAATGGTACTACACTCTACTGTCAACTTGTTTTTGCCTAGAGCTTAATGCCCAGGCACAGATCCAAAAGACTCTGAAGCCAGAGTTTGACTCTGAAATCTACTTATTTATACTTAGTGTTATTCTTTCAAGACCTGCTGAGGCAATGCTACACTTCATGAAATACTAACAATGTGATTTTGTTATGTTGTTACACTGATAAGCAATGTCAACAACTTTGATCTGCATATTAGATTCATTTCACATTTACACTTCTCCAATTCAAAGGCTGCATTGCTCAAAAGATCACAACGTAATGTTCCACTTGTTTGACATTTAGAAAGACATTTAAAGTGGCCAACTTATGCACAGCAGGCAGTAGCGTAGAGTATTGTCTTCATTGTAGACTGATGTTTCTGTGGCACTAATGGCATTAAGTTAAGGAAATTCCTAAAGAATTGTGTTTGACATAGACCTTGCAGAGTCCAGCCAAATAATTACTCCCTCAGGCAAACTGTGAATCCAGTACGAACATGCTTCCACAATCTTGCATCCAGTTTAAATGGACGGTGGCAGGAGTGACCATCAAAGGAGGACTTTATTATATGTGGCTTCCACTCCAGGGAAGGCATGACAGAGGACCTGTGGCCACATAAGGATATTTCAAGTTCTATTTCTAACTGACCTACTCTGAGAAGTAAGCAAGAAGTGTTGCAAAGTGCTTGCTGTGTCATCAAAAGCTGCAAGACCAAGTTTGGTAGAAGAACTCCATTTGCACATTTGCAATTCTTATTGGCGTTATGAAAGCTGGCTTGCTTGGCCCTTTTCCAACATCTTTGCCCTAGTTTACATGACTTATCTTGGATTATTCTTCATTACCATGCTCACCTCTAAATGACTTCAGCTTGAAGGAGAAGTTTGCTTTGCGAATTCGACACCACTACCATCTGTACATGCAAACCAATGCGTTTCTTTAGTTGCTTTCGGAGGCTGAATGATGTCTCACTCTTAACACAAGGCATTTCATTTGTGCAAGATGCACTCACATTCTTGATGCACACAAAAACAAGCTGTGGCTCCCTGAGAACCAGCAGGAGGTACTGAAAAAAAAATGCACTTTGCATTATAACCATTTTCTTAAAGGCTAATTCACACTGCGCTGAGAGACACTGACCAGTACGTTCTCAGACATTCCAGAAATGACAAATGCTAAGATGCTCATTCAGCAAAAACAAGTGCAAACAATGCCAACAGAGGTATACGGTAATACACTGATCCAACTAAAACTGATGGATGTGTCTGTTGCCTTTGGTCCAGTGTTAATTTTGACAGGCATTTTTGATTTAGTCTTAGTCGAAAATGCTTAATAGTCTTAGTCATATTTTAGTCATTTGAGTCTTTCATAGTTTTAGTATTGCATTTTTGTCAACTTTTAGTCATTACTTTTAGTCAAACTGCAGTTACTAACATTTATTTTGGTAGCTATTTTATAGTCTTCAGAAAAAATAGTCATTAATTCTTATCTCTTTAGACCAAATCAATTAAGCTTATGAGAAATCTGAATCAAGGATTGAATTTGGATAAACTGGAATAAATTATGACAATTTTCATTTTTGGGTAGAGATACAAATTAAACTCATTTTTCAGATACAGTAGGTTTAATCGACACCCGGGATTGTGACTCCTGGGAAAAACAAGATGTCTGGTCACCCTATGCCTAACCCTTCGGGTGCTAGTTCAGCACTGCGGCTGTCATACTGAGACTAGATATGCAAACGCCCCTTATGATCCAATGACAGGGACGCACATTTTGAAAGACATGACTATAGGATGTATTTTGAATGTCCCATAGTCCTCAGTTAACATTCTAGTCCCGTCTTGCCTTGTTAATGAAGACACGGCATAAATTTCGTCATAGCTTTTATCATCAGATATTCGTTTTAGCTCGTCAACGTCTTGTCTTAGTCACAGAAAAAATGTTTGCTAATGAATATTTTTCGTCGTCGTCTTCGTTGAAGAAATTAACACTGCTTTGGTCGGTGTTTGTCGGGGGAAATGTGTAAATTGGCCTTAAAGAGATTCACCCAAAATTGTCATTCTGTCATTAATTACTCACCCTCATGTCAAACCAATAGTTTTCTTGTAGCTTCATAAAATTACAGTTGAACCACTGATGTCACATGGACTATTTTAACAATGTCATTACTACCATTCTGGGTTTTGAACATGTCAGTTGCGTTAGTTGCGTCCATGCGGGGTCAAAAAGCTACAATGAGGAAAATGCTTTAAAAAAATCTCAAAAGTCAAGGTAATTTAAATTCAAAAAGACGGAAGGTACACCAGCAGACAGTCTGTCACCATGATGCAAACATGAAATATCAGACATACAGCAGAAGTTTTTTTATTAGATTGTGCTGCTTTTCCATTGTTTATGGGTTTGGAACGACATGAGGGTGAGTAAATAATGACAGAATTTTCATTTTGGAATGAACTATCCCTTTAAGAAGTTTCTTACAATTGGGTCCAGCACACAATTTATTATTTAAAATTTATTTAGACAATTTAAGTGAATATGTCACATGATATGCCAATTAATAAATTAAATTAATTGCCACAAAATGCACATATCAATATTAGTTAATTTCAAAATTACTAAATTTATCTATCTCTCTATATTGTGTGTGTTTTTTTTTTTTTTTGGTCCAATATATCTGGGCTTCTATATTTTTATATAAAGTTTCTATTAGTGATGAATTTTTGAAGAAACTATAGACCTCCCACGCACTCCATTTTGCCAAGTTACTGTACTCTGACTCATAATTTCAAATCTAATAATTTCATCAGTTCAGCTTCTGGTCAGAGCCGCAGTGCCATATCGAGAATTTGATTACATTTTATGAATGCGGGACCTTTACTAGCCAGCTTTACTAGCAGGCCTTCCAGCTACCACCACCAAACCTTTACGGGTGATCCAGAAAACAGCAGCACGCCTGGACTTCAATCAGCCAAAGAAGAGCCATGTCATACACTTTCCACTCTCTGACTGTTGCCGCCAGCATCAAATTCTCAATGATCTGATTCCAGCATAAAGAATTCACATTTCCTATCGTTCCCTGCGGTCAGTGAATCAACAATGCCCGGTGGAACCATCACAATGCGGCACAAGGTCACTTTCAAAAACTTCGCACTCGCTGTCACTGCCGACCATCATTAGAGGAATCCATTCCAATCTTCAAAAATGGAGAAGATTGACAGAGCATCTGACTAACTAATAAAAAATAAAAAATAAAAAATAAAAATAGGAGGAAACTATAAATAAATATAATTATTCAGCACTTACTTTTTTCTCAATACTATATGCACTATTGTCATTTCTACATTTAATCAGTTAAACAGATTAAAACGTGCTAAATGGATGAATGTTATGTGAAGAAAAGTCTTTCCTTTAATAACAAAAAATTATTTTATGGTAATTAATTATGGTAATTTTTGTATAGTTTTATTATGTCAGATTAAGAAATACATCACAATTTTTGTGAAACACTTTTTTTTGTCATATTACTGCTTCAGAATTAATAATCAGAAGAAGAACATGTCTACCTCATACTATTGCTCCTGGACTCTTAGTTTCTCAGATGGAGACCCGGGCAGTCTGTGTATATTGAAGCCAAACAACCCTTGCCAATAACAGCTTTATTTTCTGCAGATGAGCGTTTCCATCAACTGGCATCTTGAACCAGCAACAGCTGGTTAATGTGAATAAGAGTGGAGCGGGCCGAAATGGAATGGGCTTCCATTCTGATGGCATCTCTTTCAGATGAATCAGGGGGCTAAATTGGATTTTGCTGGGCTGTGTCCTGAAGCGCAGTGCAGATGTTGCTTTTTGAACCCGATCACTTGTCCCGGTGAAGCAGTGAGTACCTGCTATTTCACAGTTAAAACTCATGCCAGCTCAATTCAATGCAGCGAGCTTCTAATCTGCACTCTTGGATCTTACACAAATCAAACAAATCCAATCCTATAGCCAAACGTCAGCTCACATTTTCAATTATCCAAGATGACTGCATGTCTATTTAGAGGATTGGACATAGAGGCAAATTGACCTGACAAAAATCTCGAAAGTTACACAAAGCCTTCCTAGGGAAGTACATTTCCAGCAAGGGATAAAAAGGTAAATGTGGTAATTGTGAAAGTCGAAGATGTAAACTCTGAATTCACAATTGCAAGATATAAATTCAGAATTCGGACTTTTCTCACAATTTATACTTTTTTTCCTCAGAACTCTGAGTTTACATCACACAATTCTTTTTTTTCTTTTTTTGTTTCTGCCACAGACTTAAAAAAATATAAACAGTAATTGCAACTTTATCTCATAATTCTGACTTTTCTTCTCAGAATGGTGAGTTTATATATCGCAATTGCAAGTTAAAATACTTTTTTTCTCTCAGAATTGTGAAAAAATAATTTGCAATTACCTTTTTTTATTCTCGTGGCACAAACTAGCTTTCATACAAAAATCATATATCCATGCAAATGAGGTTTGTTTTTACTACAGGCTCAAGAACTTCCTATAAATTCCATATAAAACAACATTATGCAACACTTCCGTAAGAAAACAGCATAGATATGTAAGGGTTGGCAAACAATTTCATATTTCACTCCAGATTTCTATAGAATAGCTTCCAGTGAATGGTTGTATAGACACTGGAAACGGGTTTATGGTAAATGTGTGTAAGTAGTTCACAAACACAGTACGCAGCCAAGCACATGAGAAAATTATGGCTATGGATGACCTGTCAAAGCATAAAACTTAAAAGCGGCTTGCTTTTTGACGTTCTGTTCTTTCAACCCCCACCATTTTATTACATTTGAGCTTCCCTTTTTATGAAAGAAGCAAAAAGATAGCTACTTCCAAAAATGACAAAACATGATTTGTTGTTGAAATATGAGTTAGTTTGGAGAAACGGCACAAAACAAAACAAATCAACTGAAAAAGGAAAGAGGCATTCAAGCATTGGCAACAAAAACACTTTTCTGACTCTGAATGTTGAAAGTTATTGCAAAAAGAGCCATGTGAGCTGAAGTCAATGACAATCAACACAATTTTGAATTATCTTTCTCATGCTTGCATTAATTAAACATCTGGAACAAAATGATAATTGATATCAAAATGTGTTTAACTTAAAACTCCAATACTCTTCTTTTTATTTTTTTTTTGCATTAAAAATACTCAAATCAAAGATAATTAATTGTGTAATTAATTATCCAGAGAGAACAATCAAATAGACTTTTACTACAGTGTTCACAAGAGCAAAACTAGCCATGGAAACCATGCATTTGCAATGACAAAGCGAGCAGTTTACCTTGATAATGGGCGCTGAAGCCTTTGTATCGATGGTTGCTGTCAGTAACAAAGTGTAACCTCAGCCAGTTCTTGTTGCTAACAATAGGAGATGGGACATTCATTCCGGATAGCCTGTGAAAACATGAAGGAAAGCTCTTTACATTTGTTACGGAACGTCACCCATTAACAGCGACGACAAAAAAAACATTTATAACAACATGGCATCAGCGTGTCGAGAATCAGCGTGGTGCTGCAACGGAGGACAGAGGTCATTGTAACCCCAACCCTCCACCCATCAAAATGCTCCATCTTCATCCTACATCTGTCTCACTTTATTGATGACTAACTGGAGATGTCATTAAAGGACATGGCCACATGAATCACACTTTAATGGCCTTCACAGGCTGGAGCGGAGCCATATCATTACTGTTATCTTTCTGTCTCTCTCTCTTTTGCTCACATACACAGACACACACACACATAGGCTGTATACGTTCTTTTGCTTAAACTTAAAGGTAAAGTCTGTAATTTCTGCACCACTAGTGTGACCAAACAGAATTATAAAAATAATAACTGTTTGTAAAATGTAAAACTCCAGAGTGTAACAATATGTTATTATTGGGTAACTTATATCACAGATACAATTTCCAGTTTCTTCATGTGTTTTCTCATCCAAACGAAGACAAACAACACTAGCTGTGTTTCCATTACCCTTCAAATTGCGCAAATTAATATTGCGAATTGAAAATATGCCAATTTCGCAAAAACTCCTATATATCGCATAAAGGTTTGTACGCTCGCATGAGGTGTTTTTTAGGCAATTTGAAATAGGAATATTTCGCAAAACTGCAATGGAAGTGGCCTTTTCGCACTTGCAGGTCAACTTGCGTACATAAAAGTCATATGATCATTATTTAATGTACTATAACCTCAAAAAAACACCTCATATATGACCCTGGACCACAAAACCAGTCATAAGGGCCAATTTTTTAAAATTGAGATTTATACATCATCTGAAAACTGAATAAATAGAATAAATAGGCTTTCCATTGATGTATGGTTCGTTAGGATACAACCATATTTGGCCAAGATACAACTATTTAAAAAAATCCGCAATCTGAGGGTGCAAAAAAATCGAAATATTGAGAAAATTGCCTTAAAATTGGTCCAAATGAAGTACTTATCAATGCATATTACTAATCAAAAATTACGTTTTTATATATTTACAGTAGGAAATTTACAAAATATCTTCATGGAACATGATCTTTACTTAATATCTCAATGATTTTTGGCATAAAAGAAAAACAGATCATTTTGACCCATACAATGTATTTTTGGCTATTGCTACAAATATACCCATGCAAATTATGACCAGGCCCATGGTCACATATTGTCACATTGACTACACAATGCTTCTGTAAAGAGAGAAGTCTATGTCTCCTACAGTTAAAATTAATAGCTAGTTTGGAGGCTTCGACATACGTAAACCTACCAACATCAATTGCCATGACTTATTGCAAGAGGAAAACGGAAACGCCATTATTTCGCAACAGTTACCTATTGACATTTATAAAACACTGCAAAAGTTTTGCGCAAATCTGTAATGGAAATGCACCTTGTGGTGACTTCGAGTCAGTGCAAAACTTAACATCGCTGTTTTAGTGTTTTTGAATGAATCTGTGTTTTGAACAAACTGGTTGAGTGAATGATTCAATGACTCTTTTGAATTCAGTAACGAATTCAATTGTTCATTCAGGAAAAAGTTGATTCAGGCAATTTATTCATAAAGATAGTCATGTGTCGCCACCTACTGGCACAGTGATGTAACTTGCAAAAAGGATGTTTTTTTTTAATTATTATTATTATTATTATTATTATTATTAACTAGTTTATTCCATATTTGAATTTGTCAGACATGTATGTTGTTGAATAAAGATACAAAAGCATAGAAATAATGCAATGATAATGAAATGATTAGCAGTATTCATGTTTATTTCTAATTAAATCATATTTGAAATCTCCAACAGACATTCCACTGACTATAAGTAACTTTACAAGTACGTGTCAACTTATTCTAATCCTTAATACTCTACTAACACTACAGTGAGAGTAGATGTGCTGGTACAGTGTTACTTACAGTCAACAGAATGTGTTAATGGGATCATCAAAATAAAGTAAAACTCATCTTATTGAACATTATAAGTGACTCTCCAACGTTCACTCATATTAGTGTTAAATATACTTCATACTGCACTTTATTATACAGGTTTTGTTCAAAATCTTACAATTTGTAGTATAGTCACACACATATTTTGTTTGGTTTGATATAATATTTCACACAGCTCCATAGCCTCCCAAAGGGACAACTGATTTCCTGACATTTGAATAATGTGTCCTTGAAATATGTATTCAGGAATTCATTTGTCACATTCTTGTCATGCAGTGGCAAAAATCACAAAACAACATTACATGTACACATAAACGTTTCCATGTTCATGACTTCACATGTTTCAGTGAATTCAAATTAGAAATGGAGTCCCATAAATTAAACATCTGCTCCTATAAAAATCATAAATTAATTATGAGTCAAAGCTTCCCCCCCCCCCCCCCCCCTTTCCATTTTATGGCATAATCTACTTTAGGAAATGAAGTATGGCAAATGCCCTTTAAATTTAAAGGCATAGCATTAAAAGCTTTAGTCCTATCCCTTTTGCTGCCAATAATCTATATGCTCATGAAGCAGTCCATGCCAAAATAGACCTCTTACTTATTTTGGTGTTTAAAATACAGCATGTGTCCTAAAGCTTTAAGGACAGACATACATCATACTTCTTTTCATTTATCTATGCATGACCAGTACTACAGAACGTTCTCTACATGCCCACCCAATCACAAACTCTGCTCCGTCAAAATGAGTCTAAATATGGGCACTTTAATTTATTTTATTTGATTTAATTTATTTATTTTTTTGTTGTTGCTCAAAGTCTCAAGTTTTCAAGTTCTCTATTCCCCTCCAAAATTCATACATTGCTTTTTATGCTTTTTAATGTGGTGTGACAGATCAGAAGCAGAGATTGTGAGTGAATCAATAATCTTTTCTGCTTTACTACTAGCTGTAGCATGAAAAAAAAACATTAAATAACACTAGAGAGTATGTGAAGAGTTTGGTTCCAAAACGCCAAAATTTTGAGTTCCTGCCAAAATCAGCTTCGTTGATTATAAAAGAACTTTGTGAGATCGCAATATGAGTGAGATGAGTGACAGCTTTTAATGATTTTTAAGGCCATTTATAAATGAGATACTGATTTAATACAAGAGTTAAATAAACAAGAAGTTAATATTAAGTGACTACCATTGTCTGACTATAACACTATCATCTGATTTTGCTCTATTTCGCCGAAACAAAGTCACAACTGAGCCGCTGCGCATCTCTATTCAAACACAGCTGTGTTTCCTTTATGAATGAACGCGCGTTTTAAATGGATCTAGTGAGTCAATGAATCAATTGCCCATTCATAAAGACAGTCACTTACTTTATTCCTGAATGAATCAGCCGTTCGAACGAATCAAATGAATGATATGATTCAGTAATTAAAACCGCCATTAGAACCGCCACCTACTGGCAGTTTTAGTTAAATTTTTAAAGTATCTTCTTTTCAGTTATTTAAATTATTTAATATTTCTATATTCAAAATGTTATACTTAAAACATTAATACCAACATGAATTTATGAATTCGATTGCGTGCATGCCACCTCTGAGCCTCATTAGACATATAAAAATACACCTACAAGCCACTTTTGTGTTCTTCTGTGCCACCTCTGTAGTACAAATTAATTTTGTTAATACTGATTTCCTTTGATTGGCAACTTATTCTTAATCTTTTGTTTTAATTAGAAATTTTAAAAAGCTTATCAAATATATATATTTAAAATATTTGACATAAAAGATGACATACTTTTAATAAAGTTAAAAAATGCCACTACAAAGGTAAAAACAAAATTCCCCTCTAATTCACTTTAAGGAGTCAAATATCTCCTCGTAATGGGAAGGCTAATTTTTTATCAGATTTTTTGATTATGTTTAGAAGGTGCTCCTAAAATTTTGACTGTGCTCCTAAATTTTTTAATTTTTAATGTTATTATAATCTAAAGATGCTATGTGAAAGTTTAAAACAGAAAATAGTGGTTTTCATCTTGCCACTTTCTTGGTAAAGAAAACACATTTTTACTCAAAATTAATCAAAATGGATTTATAGCGTTTTGGAACCAAACTCTTCATGTTAAGAGACACAGTACAGAATACTTACTTACAGAAATGCATCAGCTTGTGTAAAAGTATGAGTCTGACATTACATATACCCATATCATTAAAAAACAGTAGAAATATATACTGTAGTTAAATATATGCATTATATAATAAATGTTTTTAATTCAACCCTTTCTTAACTTCACCTACTACTAATAAAAAAATGAATAAATAAATAAAACTAGTTCTGTCAAACATGTATTAAAATTGTTTGGAATCTTTAAATGCCAATTACTTTAATGATTGATAAGTAATAATGTTACCATATTATTATTTGACATGTAATAATATAATTAAAATGCAGAGACTTTTTTCTTCAGTGCATAAAATGCAAAATGTGTTTCACCATCAAAATGAGTCAAATTGATGAAGAAGGTCACAAAAAACCTTGTGTATTCTTGTCTGCAGCATGCAAATTAATTAGAAAAA
Source organism: Cirrhinus mrigala (assembly GCA_036247105.1). Lineage (NCBI taxonomy): Eukaryota > Metazoa > Chordata > Actinopteri > Cypriniformes > Cyprinidae > Cirrhinus > Cirrhinus mrigala. The sequence goes on from CM070025.1 coordinate 20,410,866, forward strand.
CAGCCCACCCACATCCTCGCAGGTGGGCTCTCCATTGCTTCATTGAAAGTACTGAAACCTCAGCTAGATGTCAGCTAAAACATATAGGTGCCATGGGACAAAAGCAGCTCCCTCAGGTATGTCTTTAGATGACTAAGAAACTCAGTGGAAAGTAACGTTTCAGTAATGCCCTTGTTGTATATCAGCTCACTTCGGAACAGAAATACAGCTTTGTTCTTTAATCGTAAAGTGAATTTCAGTGCACCGGCATATTTGCTTTAGCTTATTGATGTGATCGTCTCGGCTGCGAGTCACCCTCCTGAATAGCACATGTTTCCACATTTGTAATTGCCTGACAGTTTAATTAAATAAGTGTGAATTTTGCAGTAACATAATTTCTTGGGGGCTGGAGAGGCTGGCAGTGTTTGAAACCAAGCACAACACCAGAACTCAGATCCCTCCACACCGGCTATATCTACCCCCGAATAAATCACCATGCAAGCCAATAAACCCTTTCACATGGATAAATGTAATTTAATCAACATAGCTCATTCCAAGGTGTCTGCTTTCTGTGTGTGTGTGGATGTGTGTGCGGATGTTTGTTGGAAGGCAAGGTCAGGAAAAGGAAGAGGAGGTTATCAAACACATGGATGAGCAAAGAGTGGTATATGAGCAAATCCTACAATGTCAGTGCAGTTAATCCACATGGGATGTAGAAATGGTTTATAAATAGGACTAGCTGATAAGGTACTGCAAGGAAACGAATATTGCTCAAAACGTGTGCACGTCATTCTATAATTTGGAACAAACAGCAACTGTTGCAAGGTACACTCTAAAAAATGCTGGGTTAAAAACAATCCAGTGTTGGGTAAAATATGGACTAATCCAGCCATTGGGTTACTTAAAATGTAAATTTCTTGCTTAAAATGAACCCAAAATAGGTTGGAAATGAACATTTATTAATATGTTAAATAAATGAACACTTATTAATAAGTTATAAATAATAAATTTTAGATTAAAATACACAAGTCTGTGTGTGTGTCACACAGGTCATTAATATTGTGAAATATTAGAATTTAAATTAAATGTTTTCCATGTGAATATATTAGGGCTGTCAAACGATTTATTGCGATTAATCGCGATTATTTGCATACAAAATAAAAGTTTAAGTTTGCCTAATATATGTGTGTGTACAGTGTGTAATTATTATGAATATATAAATACAAACACATTCAGGTATATATTTAAGAAATATTTACAATTATATGTGTTTAGTATAATTTTATATAATTTATATTATATATGAATACAAATATTTTGTACATAAATAACATTTCTTTTAAATATATACATTAATTTGTGTTTTTATATATACTCAAACTTTTATTTTGTATGCAATTATTTGCAATTAATCGTTTGATAGCCCTAGAATATATTTAAAGAAAAAAGTCATGATCCTTTAGAAATTATTCTAATATGTTGGTTTGGTGCTTAATACTGCATACACACATACACAGAGCTGGGCAGATTACTTACAAATTGTAATCCGTTACTGATTCTAAATTACATGATAAAAATTGTAGTCAGTGACAAAATCCAATACATTGCCCATTTTAGGAAATATAATCAGACTACTTTTTGATCACTTTTAGGTTACTTTTGACCTAACTCGTTTTTTCACATTGTTTTAAATAGGATAATCTTGTACCAAATTGATGTAGAAATGCAAAGAAAAATAAACACAGTAGATTCCATTTGTTGTTATCGACCACATGAAGTGCATTAAGCATTACGTTACGTCAATTACATTACGTCGTATGTTACTTGAACAACTACATCATTCTGAGCCATTAATGTGGCAATATTTGTTTTTAAATTAATTATATCAAATTCCAACTACCACAAAACCGCTCGTCCCCACAGCCATGTACAGAGGGAAAGTGCAGAGGGTTTTTCTACCAGTTAAAATACAATAATGTATTCATAACTATTAAATATATGATGTAAATGTCATAAAAAATAATAAAATAAATAAATGCTGAATAAATATTATAAAATATATAATAAAAGTGGTGGTGGTCCCCTGGAGTTGTCACTGGTGTTACGTTTACCAAAAATCATTTATTGTGAAATAAAAATCACATTGATGACATCATTTGACTTCCTTATTCCTGTATCCTAAAGATCTATGAAAAAAGGCTTCTGTTAAACCCACTGACTCTTTTCAGTTATCAGAAATTTTCTCATTTATCTCATGATTTCATACAAAGATTTAGTTGAAAACTATGACCTACTTTATTGTTAGGGAACTGTAAAAAACTAGAATACAAATGGATTAAACTACTTAATTTAGTGAAATTACCATAATTGACAACATGTGATTTGATACCTTGCAGCAGCCATTTTGCAAAATGCATTTTTTCATGAAAATTGTCACTGGTGTTACTTTCATTAGTGTTACCTTCCTTATGGGTAACAACAGTCAAGATCAGTATATCAGATCATATGCATGTCACTGGTGATTCATTTCGTCACTGGTGTTACTGTCACTGGTGTAACCTTCCTTATGGGTAACAACAGTCAAGATCAGTATATCAGGTCTTATGTATGTCACTGGTGATTCATTGCGTCACTGGTGTTACTGTCACTGGTGTAACCTTCCTTATGGGTAACAACAGTCAAGATCAGTATATCAGGTCTTATGTATGTCACTGGTGATTCATTGCGTCACTGGTGTTACTGTCACTGGTGTAACCTTCCTTATGGGTAACAACAGTCAAGATCAGTATATCAGGTCTTATGTATGTCACTGGTGATTCACTGCGTCACTGGTGTTACTGTCACTGGTGTAACCTTCCTTATGGGTAACAACAGTCAAGATCAGTATATCAGGTCTTATGTATGTCACTGGTGATTCACTGCGTCACTGGTGTTACTGTCACTGGTGTAACCTTCCTTATGGGTAACAACAGTCAAGATCAGTATATCAGATCTTATGTATGTCACTGGTGATTCATTGCGTCACTGGTGTTACTGTCACTGGTGTAACCTTCCTTATGGGTAACAACAGTCAAGATCAGTATATCAGGTCTTATGTATGTCACTGGTGATTCATTGCGTCACTGGTGTTACTGTCACTGGTGTAACCTTCCTTATGGGTAACAACAGTCAAGATCAGTATATCAGATCTTATGTATGTCACTGGTGATTCATTGCGTCACTGGTGTTACTGTCACTGGTGTAACCTTCCTTATGGGTAACAACAGTCAAGATCAGTATATCAGGTCTTATGTATGTCACTGGTGATTCATTGCGTCACTGGTGTTACTGTCACTGGTGTAACCTTCCTTATGGGTAACAACAGTCAAGATCAGTATATCAGATCTTATGTATGTCACTGGTGATTCATTGCGTCACTGGTGTTACTGTCACTGGTGTAACTAAGATCGGTATATCAGGTCTTATGTATGTCACTGGTGATTCATTGCGTCACTGGTGTTACTGTCACTGGTGTAACCTTCCTTATGGGTAACAACAGTCAAGATCAGTATATCAGATCTTATGTATGTCACTGGTGATTCCCTGCGTCACTGGTGTTACTGTCACTGGTGTAACCTTCCTTATGGGTAACAACAGTCAAGATCAGTATATCAGGTCTTATGTATGTCACTGGTGATTCGTTGTGTCACTGGTGTTACTGTGTCACATTAAATAAAGAAAACATAATCTCTTTATTTCTTGCATTTTCATATTTTTTCTGTAACTCTGATGGCATGTGCTGAAAAAAAGGAAAAATAATATTTAAAAAACCTTAAAATGGTAAATGTGGTCTTTAAATAATTGCACAAAAAAGATAAAACAATTAAAATAATTAAGCTGTCATTTATATGTATTCATAAAGTCAAAGGGTAATCTAATAATGTGGTCTAAGTTTAAATGTTAGAAAAAGAAATACATTTTAGGACATCTTGCCATACCAAAAGTGGATATTTCTGCAGCATGACCCTTAAGGATCTGCAGACACTCTGCAGACAAAGCCAGCACAATGGCAAGAGAAAAATAAACGAGTAAAGCAAGAGAAAAATGAATGTGTAAAGCAGAATGGACGAAAAATGGAGGAGGAACTTAGGCGAGAGTTTGAGATGTGTAGGAGTGGACAAAAGTAACAGAAAAAGTCAGGAAAAGAGCAAGATAAAGATTTAATAAGAGGAGAAAGAGGTAGAGGCTGCATTCACAATACTCTTTCGAAGAACTTTCTGTATCTCTGCATTCAGAAAGGTCCTCAATGTCTATGAGATGACTATCATTCAATGCTAGACAGTGACAACAACAGTTAGTAATTGGTTTTGTTGAGTGATGCAGAATTTTTGCATTCAGTGTGGAGAGAAATCTTGCTCGTCTTGTTAGGAAATGGCATTACAAACACTAACAGAAATGCTCTCTAACACACCTCAGACATCCAGCAAGGAAAGGTCCTTCAGGTAAACACTAATTCAGACAAAATTACACCCCAACTTGTCCCACAAATTGGACAAGATTATATAGCAGCTGTAATGTAGTGTGGGTGCGTGAGATTTCAGATGCTGGCCTAAGGCTGAGATGCATGTGAATGATGTGAATGACCCAGTGAAATCAATAAATGCAGCAAAAGACACACTGAACTACAGAGCATGCTCAGACCCCAGACATTGAAATGTGGCTTCAAAACACATCGACTTCTCTAAAAAAAAAAAAACTTCAAAAAGGGAGATTGAGACAAAAGGGAGAAAGCCTTCTCACGAGGCAAGGAAAAATAAGAGCGCATCGTCATTGACCATAATGGACTTGGCAAGCTTTTAAGCTTTTGCCATGCGAGTCACATCCCTTTCTCAGATCAATAGCTCTCAGTGGTTCTGTGCAAAATTAGGAGCGATTCATTATTAGCAAATGACAGCCGTTAGCATGTTCCTTAATCAGGGAATCTGTCTTAATTGCCTAGCCGCTAATTAAGACAGGTGGCAGCACTAATATAGAGACCTCTTCTTTTTGGCACACAAAAACAAAACTACTTATACACACCGTATCTATCTATCTATCTATCTATCTATCTATCTATTAGGTTGAAGCATTGCTTAATCTCGATTTACTGTTTACTAGTTTGAGAATAAGCTTTTATAAATAGCACAGCAATTGTTACTGCCACACACAGAAATGAACTCATACTCTTTCTGAAACTTCATCAGCATCCTGTATACCTGGGCTCCCATGGCGAGAGCAGGGGGCAAAACATGGAAAGAGAAAAAGAGAGAGAGAGGAGCATGGCGGAGCAATGGAGAGAGGGAGCGAGATGAAAGCGGGCTCTACAGCATGGGTCTCACACCGGCGGTCGCCTCATCAATCACGGGCCGCCGTAGCCCAGACGAATGAGAGGCCGCTGGGAAGCCGCTCGCGTCTCTCCATCAAACTGATGTTTTGAAAGTAAGTAATCAGTGTTCTCCACGGGCACTCCTTCTGTGGCAGAGCACCCCTCCTTTCCTACGCACCTCCCATCCTCCCTCCCTTCTTCCATTCGTGATGCACTCTCCCCTTGTTCTCCGCTACATGGAGTCAAGGCCTCTCCACCCCTGTGGCATTGTGGGAGCCATACTTTATCCATCTCAGCACAGTGGGAAGGACCTGACACTATCCAAACTGCAAGGTGCTTTTTGTGAACAATCATGCCTAACAGATGGGGAGAAAATACAGATGATGTACACAGGAACAAATGGTTGCCATGTTTATTATTATTATTTCTGTCATTTTTTCAAAGCACAATCAGGGTTGGCAGGTTTTCACAACAAAACCCGCACAATTGCTACTCAAAACTAGCCCAATCGCGTTTCGAGGGAGGTCCCCCATTAAAAATTGCATTCCAGGGGATATAATACTTTTTTTTTTTTGTCAGGGTTCCCCAGGTAAATTTATATTTCAGGGGCTAAATGTGATGTTATTGGGGTCACTTCATCCCACGGGCATCAAAAACAACCCCCGTCAACAGTTTTAAAGTAGACCAATTCTGCAGGAAAACTGCGGACTTGGCAACACTGAGCACAATGCAAAAATGTGACGCGACATGTAAACCCACCAAAATAAAAGCTTGCTAATTTAGGTTTGAAAATAATGAAAATTCATATAAACAAGTAAATATTATCATTTTATTTTTAAGTTTATTATAAAATAATTGTATTTTTATTTAACAAACTTTTTTATTTTGTTCATTACTTTATAAAAAAAAAAATAATAATAAAAGCAAGTCCAATGACATTATTGTCACTATTATTAATTTATTTTTTTAGAGTCATATTTAATGGGTCACACTATTTGCAGTGTGAGGACCAAATCTCCAGCTACTCTTATATATATATATATATATATATATATATATATATATATATATATATATATATATATATATATATATATATATATATTATATGTCCGTCATTAACGACATTTATTTGACAGATTACACTGAGGGTGATCTATTGTAACTTGTTACTGTAATTCCCACCCCTGTCCAGTTGGTGGCAAGTGTGCTCCAGTGTGGCAGCAGAGCACGGGATCCAGAACAAAAAAACGTTGATTACGGACAGGTGAGTATCCAGTAAAGCTACAGCAATCTATCACACCACATTAAAGAGCGGCAAAACGGTATTTATTGCTTTCATTTCCTAATGAAATGGACAGAATTTGAAATCTGAGAGTGTGTTTCATATCAAAAGTAACAAAGCACAAAGCTTAACCTACTGCGATTTATTGGATAGGAGGTGCACTATGTACTGTTCATTCATCAACTGAAAACAGCATATAGACCAAAAAATCGATTGGGATTTAACAAATATATATATTTTTTGTACCCAGCCCTAGAGTATTTTGTTGTTTTTAGTGGCCTCCACTGTCACTGCAGGGTGTGGGTGTTTAACATGAAAAGTGATGCAAAGTAGTCTCTGTTCATCTATTCTCTTTAAAATAAATGCATAAGCCTATATCATCCTGTAGGTTCATGATTAAATATGAAAATGTATACAAAAATAAAAGCAATTAAATGTGTTATAATAATTAAAATATGAAAATTATAATAATGGGTAATAACAGATTATGAAGAATTTTTACGACCTTGTCGTCGCAGCGATAACAATATGGCTGCCCACTGCTCCGGATGTGTGTTCACGGTGTGTGTGTGCGTGTTTGTTCACTACTCACTATTGTGTGTGTGCACTTGGATGGGTTAAATGCAGAGCACAAATTCCGAGTATGGGTCACTGTACTTGGCCACACGTCATGTCCTTCCTTTCCAATGTTAAAGTCTAACGCAACCTCTGATACATATATATAAGTACTGGTACTTCTGATTGGGCTGGAATTTAGCGAGTTTAAAGTAAAAGTATTTGATGGACGTAAACTCTGTCAGGAGCATTCACTCTGTATCATTATCTAATTTTTGACCAAGATGGCTTTTAGCTGGTTTTGCATCTGAACTTGCATATATATATACACACACACACACACACACACACACACACACACACACACACACACACACACACACACACACACACACACACACACCAGTTATTTCTGGTCCTCGAATCTGATTGGCTGAGAGGAGTGTGATATTGTAGTGATATCAGAACTCCAACCATTTCACCGTTTGCAGTATTTCTCACATCGAGTGTCATACAAGATGCTCAAATTCACTATCATTTTTATAATTATATAATACAGATCTTCTGAATTTGCCACAGGTTTTGATGTCACTATAGTGGTTAAACATGAGATATAATTTGTTTTGGGTAAATCTAATTTAGAGTCTTTGGTCTCATTAATCTGTTATTTGCTCCAGATCAAACTGTTTTGGCTAAGGGCAAAATCTCATGTCATATTTTATGTAAATTTAATGCTGTATATCAGAGCGCTGCCTTTGTGCCTTTGTAATTTTGACCAAAGTGCCTAGCAACTTTTATGATGGCTGTTGTTGTTTATTAAATATTATTATTCAATAAATAATAGTAGTGTGTTTATATATATATATATATATATATATATATATATATATATATATATATATATATATATATATACACATACACACACACACACAAACACACACACACAACATACATACATATAGTCATTTCTCTTTTTGTTTTGTACTACAGTAATAAATGAAGAACACAGAAAAATGTTAGTATTTAAAATCAGTTGTTATTAATTAAAATACGCATGTGTTTGTACATATACAGTACACAGTTCATATTCTTAATTATTTCTTAATATTCTTAAATATTTCTGTTGGTGTCTACTTTAATGTTTTTAACTACTTTTGTGACAATAAAATGTCAAAATATAGGTGAAATAATAAAATAAAATAAAATAAAATAAAATAAAATAAATCTCATATTTAACAACTATAGAGAAATAGATCCAGAGGCAAATTCCAGAAGATCTGGCCGAGGAAAGGCTGCTCTCGGCGGGTTCATGAATGCTGAACAGCCGCTGATGCCCTGAAGCTCACATCTCCAAAAACATCAAAGCAAGTTTTCAAATAGATTATATCTTTATTAACAAACCACATATCTGAAGTCTAAACAACTACATTCTTGCCTAAAAATCTTTTAAAACTTCATTCAGTGACCCAAAAACAACAACAACAAAAAAAAAAAAAAACAAACCAAAAAAAGTGGAATTATACAAACGGTGAGAAAGTTGGAGTGTTGTTATCACTAGAATATCGCACCACTGGAAAAGGCTCTCAGCCAATCAGATTTGAGGACCAGAAAGAACTGCTGTATGAATACACACACACACACACACACACACACACTGTGCCTTCATGTGCTGTGTGGATGCTACATACTTTGTCAGTGCTGCTGTCTCAGTACAGTGGCAATAATTAAGTTACTTGGAAGAATTCTCTGAGAGTGACTCTGTGGAGCTTATGTAAATCAGAAACCACCACATTGCATGCTGGTCACATTTCCACATGAATATCTTGTTTGGCCCACGACCAGAACCTCCATTTTGCGGATCAGATTGGGAGGGAGGAAGGAAGGCGGCATGGCACACTGGAGAATAAATGAACCTCGTGCGCCAGCTAATGACCTCGCAATGCTTTTACTCAGGAACATATTTCACCGCTGGCTTGGTATCCAACACCCCCAAAAGCCATTTCAATAAAGCCTGTATTTACAGTGAACAATGCGTGATAGCAAATGTCATTTGAGTTCGCCTGGCTGATTCCTCTTCTAGCACATGATTCACAGAGGTCTTTGTACTTGTTTTGTGCATACGCCTATTTTGGGTACGAAGCTTGACTTCTGAGAGCACAAAGCAACGCTGTGATACCGGAGTGAATTTGCACCCAGACTGAAATGATGGTTTAGCGTCTTTAATCACAGAAAAAAGCTTTTTTTTATTGAAATGGGAATTTGGACTTTCAGCCGCATAGTGTGATGAAATGCGTCTGGGTAAGATGATCCGTAATAAATCCTATGTACCATAAGCCTAAATCGATTTGTTGCGTTTATTAATCATCAATCACTCAATCGAATAATCAATCACAGTCAGGTTCCAATTAGTTTGTCATTAGCTTTGTAGACATATTGGATTCACATATTAGAAAAAAAAAAACACACACACACACACACAGTATTTTGGGAAGGTGACAGTAATAAATCCCATCATAAGTGCCATTCGTTTGTCATATAAGAGGGCTAATTCCCCAAAGAGGAACGGATTGTAATGGATTACACAGCTCTCTCTCTCTCAGTTCTTCATATTTCCCAAAGGTTTCTCAGCTAGAGGGCTTCTCTAATCATGCAGCATGACAGAATGTATGATTAAGTATTATAACTCTATGAATAATAAACAAAACTCCGCACCGTAGCCTAGGCAATGGACACACACTACCAGCTCAGCACCTCATGTGTTTAGGTAACATGATTACAATGGTACCAGAATTATTTGAACACTTAAGTGACTCTTATAAAGGCATTAAATGTGCATTAGAAGCAAAATATCATGAAATCAACCTGATCTCATGACGAAAACGTAACTGTGGAAGCGTTTTCGCAAGACGTGGAATACGTACCGCCGTTTCGTGACATATTCGATGTGAAATGTCCACTGAGTGGCGTTAAATGACTGTTTTGTGTTTTTAGATTTGGGGACATTATAAAACACTTAATGTGAAACACTGGAGATTCAGTACACACCTTAAGAAAGCATACAGACAGAAGCCCATAATACGAACATAAGCCGCTAAATTGCACGTTAAGCGTATCCCCCATAGAAACAAAACGCCTCTAAAGACAGTGGTATAAAAAGCAGACTCCGGAATACAGTTTATTAATAAGTTATACATAAAGGAAAGCAAATAAATGCAGAATATGAACAGAAAGCGCTAAATTGCACATTAATTGTTTTCCTCCCATAAAGAAATCGCTGCTCAATGAAGCCAGTGATAAAAAAGACCAAATATGCTATCGAAATTATTAAAAATATATTCTGTGTACATGCAAGCAGATGCTGAATTTCATTAATAAGCATTTTCTCCCCCATAGAAAACCGCAATTAATATGGCTACAGTGAAAAAGCCCAAATTTTTGATTTTATTAAAAAATATACTATGTACAGATAAGCAACGCAGCAATCCATTAAGAGTTTATAATGTTTTTCTACAGAGGAGAAAACACAGGAAACTTTGTGCGTTCTGCATCTGCATTCCTGTGTGTAATATATTTTAATAATAAACTGTATACTATCTGTCTTTTTATATTACTGTCTTTGCCCATTAGCTTACCTTAAGCATTTTCTGTAATGTTTTTTATGGAGGAGAAAAACCTTAACCTGCATTAGTGCGTTGCGTTCATGTCTATCCGCTTTATTAATAGTAATGTTATTAAAGGGGTCCTATTATGCTCTTTTACAAAAAAGTCTTGATTTTGTTTTGGGGGTGTACTAGAACATGCTCTCATGCGTGGTGGTTCGAAAAATGCATTTTTTTTCACATCATTTACATTATTACAATACTTTCTCCCCAGCCTGGCACAAATGGCTCGATTAGTTTCGGGTTTGATGAAGGCCCACCTTCCGAAAAATGAAATGTGTTTACAAAATGTGTTTAAAAATTAAATATCTCCTTTTGGAGTGGACTTTGAGATTTGTAACTTTGCAGATCTTTTATATGCATAAACATACAGACCACACACTGTCTAAAATTAAAAAAAAATGTAAAAGCATAAAAGGACCCCTTTAATAAGGGTATTATTATTAAAATTGTTATTAGTACTAATAGTATTTATTTATACTGAATTGGGCCTCCAATATCACTGTTTTAGTAGTTTATTAAGCCACATTAAAGAAGAAGTCCACTTCCAGAACAACAATTTACAAATAATTTACTCACCCCCTTGTCATCCAAGATGTTCATGTCTTTCTGTCTTCAGTCATAAAGAAATTATGTTTTTTGAGGAAAACATTTTAGGATTTTTCTTCATATAATGGACTTCATTGGTGCCCCGATTTTGAACTTCCAAAATATAGTTTAAATGCAGCTATAAAGGGCTCTAAACGATCCCAGGCAAGGAAGAAGGGTCTTATCTACTGAAACGATTGAAAAATAAAAAATTTGTATACTTTTTAAGCACAAAAGCTTGTGTAGCACAGACTTTGGGATGCGTGTTCACGACCCTATGAATCACATCTAAGTTCATCATCTGTGTACTCCAGCTCAAAAAGGTTGAGTATGGCGAAAAACTCCATCTTATTTTCCCCTACAACTCCAGCATCGTCCGGCATCGTTGTAGCTTTTTGTTTGTAAACAGCGTTTGACTTACTTGTACTTCCTTAGTCTTTGTGCATTCGCTTTGTAAACACTGGGTATGTAGTTCCACCTACGTTCCGTGTGACCTTTCGACGTGATTCAATAGTAAGTAGCGTCGTGGACGCGCATCCCAGAGCTAGTGCCACACAAGCTTTTGTGCTTAAAAAGTATACAATTTTTTATTTTCCAAAAAAAAATTACCAAACGTTTTGCTAGATAAGACTTCTCTTCCTCGGCTGGGATTGTTTAAACCCCTTTGAAGCTGCATTTAAACTACATTTTGGAAGTTCAAAATCGGGGCACCAATGAAGTTCATTATATGGAGAAAAATCCTGAAATGCTTTCCTTAAAAGCCATAATTTCTTTACGACTGAAGACAGAAAGACATGAACAAATTTGATGACAAGGGGGTGAGTAAATTATTCGGAAATTGTTGTTCTGGAAGTGGACTTCTCCTTTAAGTGTTTTAGAATGTCCCAAAACTGTACCTTGAACTATAAGCACTGACTGTATTTCTTTATACTTGAGTCCAAGTTCAAAATAAAACTCTATGCAACTTACGAGCTGTGAAGTAAACCGGAATTGTTTGTCCGAACTCAACTGGTTTTGCGAGAAAACGCAAAAGCTTTGCAAGGGGAACACGAAGTTTCTCAAGGGGACGCATACGTTTTGCGAGACAAGGCAACAAATTTGAAAAATATTTTTTCCTCCCATCCCAGTTTTTTTTTTTTTTTTTTCGACCAGCATGTCCCCTTAGGGGCTCCGTAGTATTACATCAATACATAATTACAACTGTGATTTTAGTATCTCTGGGTTATAAACTAAATAAATATGTGAAGTGAAAGGAGGAAGTGCTTCCACGTCATTGTGACTGGCTGACTGCTCTGATTGTCAGTGATACTGTAATTCCCACCTATAATGTTTGTAACTCCACAAATTGGCTTGAATGGGTCTGTCTGGTGATAATTAATCGACTAATTAAAAAGCAACAAGTCAGAATTAAAATGAACTTGTGCTGACTTAATACACAGAATGATCTATGAGCAAGCAGGTTTTTAGCGAGCACTCAGCTCAGTTAAATTAAAGATCCATCTGTGTGTCTGCTACCTTCAACGCACTAACGGTGTTTACAGAGGATTTGTTGACTAATGATCTGAAAAGAAGGTGACTATTAATAATAACAGCTGAAAAACAGTTTGCTGTGTGAATATATATAGATAAACAAAATTATTCTTCACTGTATAACTGTAGCTACTATTGCTAAAGCAATGTAAAAATGCCTGAAAATGCATATATACTTGAAACTTGAGTTTTCAATCTGGTAATAAAATAAAATAAATATCTGTAAAACACGTTATGAGAAACATTCCATATTTAAGTGGAGCAACCTAACATTCTCAGATATTTGAGTGATATTTCTAAAAATCTGAACTGTTTTGAAAATATAAGCATATGAGCAACCTCACATCCTGAATTAAAAGTGTACTAACGTCAATGTAACCACGATCAGAGGGTCTTGAAAATCCACAGCGCATAAGCCATCGTCATGCCGCTTTTGACACCCAGTCTAGACGCATCAAAATGCGATTTGCCAACCTCATTTCACCCCTAATGAACAGCCCTAATGAATATTTTAGGAAGAGACAAGCGGATAGAGTCTTAAGCGTGTCTGTAGTCACGTCTGTAGCGTGGCACTCTGGTGTTTTCGCTCTGTTCTCTGTCGCTACGCAGCAGCTGTGTTCTGTGTGGCGGCCCACCTGCTCATCTCCCTCATCCTTTCCACCACGAACCTGTTCTGAATCCTAAAAAGCCCATCACTATCACAACACATTCAACTTTAATCACTTGGACTGTTCCATCCTCTGGTGTGGCTGTTTGTTTTTGCTGTTGTACAGGCTTCAGTGCGAGTCTTGATGTGTAGGGCGCTGAGAGGATTGTAAACAGGTTTACAGGATCTTGTAGGAACAGATCAATTCTCTACACTCTGTTGATCACAGTATCCAGACCTGTCACTCAGAACGTACTGTAGGAGGGCAAATGTGTTGCGTTCAACTCCTTTAAAGCAGGAGAAGCGACTTTTGTGCAGAGAAAGGACAACGACACAGTAATCAGAGTAAAAAAAAAAAAATACTGTAAAAGAGAGACTGGTGTTTAGCAAACTTTTAGTCGTATGGACCACAACAACCTCAACATACAGCTCAAGTACTGCTTCATCAACACCAGAATGTTTTCTATTTGCAAGTTTTATTTCGTGTTAGTGCTAATATCTTTAAAATTACCATTTTACTTTAAAATTATTCAAAACTATCAATAATGTATGTAAAGAACGCTTTTTGCAATCTTTTATGAATCGAAGTGAAGTGATAACATAATAGCTACTGTGAAGATAGCGATTTGTTAACTAAACATTTAGTTTTTTATTTATACTTGTAAAAAAGAGAGAAGTTGTTATGGTAAAAACAGCAACATATTAAATTTCACAGATTAAAATTAAATTTACTCTAAGAAAAAATAAATCACTTATACTAACCTGTTTTTTTTATTTTTATTTTTTTATCTTTATAATATACTGACAACAACTTTAAAAAGAGTAAACTAGGAAAAGACTTATTTTAATAAAAACTAAAATAATAAAATAAAATAAAATAAAATAAAATAAAATAAAATAAAATAAAATAAAATAAAATAAAATAAAATAAAATAATGTGAGCTGTCACAAAGTGAATTTGTTCACTGTAAATTATGAAATGACTTCTAAAAACTGAACTTTTTAACTGTATTTTACTGAACTTTTAACTGTCCTATACAATAATGGCAAAAATGGCAAAAAAATAAATCTTAAAAGATAAAAAATAAATAAAACATAGTAAAATACAAATTAAAATGATACAATCTTTTTAGCATAAAATTATAATTAATAATAAACATAAAATAAAATAAAATAAAATAAAATAAAAACATTTTACTCGTGTTTATTTGTATAAATTCTGCAGACATATTTGTAAAACAACTTTACAAAAAATATAAAAATAACATTTTGTGAATATAACATGTTATGAAAAACATTCCATCTTTAACTGAAAGTGGACTTTAAAGAATAATAAAATAAATAAATTTAAAAAATCAGTAAAATACAAATTACAAAATCTTCTCAATATAAAATTATAAATAAAATAAAATATTTTGTAAGACAATATTTGTAAACAACTTAAATAAATAAATAAAAAAAATAAAAATAATGTTTTGTGAATTTAACAGAATATAACAGTTGTGAGAACATTTAATATTTAATTGAATGTGGACCAACATAACTCTGTCTTTAAAGCATAATAAATAAATAAATAAATAAATAAATAAAACGTAGTAAAATACAAATGTAATAAAATTATACAATCTAATCAGTATAACATTATAAAATCAATGATAAAATAAAATAAAATAAAATAAAATAAAATAAAATAAAATAAAATAAAATAAAATAAAAAAAATAAAATAAAAATGTGAGCTGTTAAATGGAGAACTGTGGTAACGTCACTTTATAGACACTTATGTTTTGTAAGTCCCAAACTTCTGTTTTCTTTCTAAAGGGTCTGTTTTTGTGTGGCAAGGCCGCAGATGGGCATTTCTAAATGATCTTTCCCCAGCGCAGGTACATAATTGAAAAACCTGGTCCCTTCATTGTCGGCCCCTGAATCATAGTTTCACATTGAGATCTAGGACACCTTCCCTAACAATCAATAACAATAGAGCGCTGCCTCTTCATTCAGAAGGGCCTGTTGTTGGATAGATGACTGAGAGAGGTTTCTCTTTTGTTCGTCACCTTGCCTCGGCACGCTACAGATTTAAGAGATGAGGGCGCTGGTGGCAGCATCCGCTCATTTGTAACGTTTTGTTCATCTCGAGCTGTCAGGCGCCGCACTCAGAGCAAGAGATGCTGCCGTCTCTCACTGGTAGCTTGCAATGAGAGGTGCTTGTTGCAAAGTACAAGCAATGCTTTTTAGATATCACTGTTTTCTATTTTTAGGTAATGTATTCCTTTTTATTCCCAATTATTAATAAATTATAATTAGACCTAGACATATACAGTACATATAATATGCATATATATTTTTTTATCTGTATGTAAATTCTGTAAGTTTAAGTCTTGTTCAAACATTTTTTCTAATACTTACACAGCTACTTGCACAGTTATTTATTAAGAGATACGAGTTTCATTATTATAGTTATGTTTATAGTTATATTGTAGAAACATTTTAATGAGTCTGTTGCTTAGGAGAGCCTCATTATCATGACATAATTACACTACAGGCTGAAGAAACATTTGCATCAAATTCTGTTAATCTAATTCAACCATAAATTAATTCACAACAGACATTACTCAATATGTTAATTATCCTGAATACTATCAACACAATCAGCACAAAATAACATGCTAATGTCTCTAGACTAATCAACTGTAATGCAAGCAAAAAATCATCAATATAAACAATATAAGGGACAATAGGGGCTAAACGCTGGATTTTTGTTTCTCCCACGACACACACTCTAACATAAACAGGTTGCAAAATGCTATTACATTTTTCTGATCTTTGATATTACTGCATGTTACAATAATAGAATGAATTTGTGATAAATAATAAATTAGTCATTTTTAAAATGTTGCAGATTCGTGTAAGGGATGTGCTTGAATAGTGAACGCGTTCTACAGAGCCACTAAAGCAGGGGTCGCCAAACTTGTTCCTGCAGAGTTTACCTCCAACTTTCCTCAACACACCTGCCTGGAAGTTTCAAGTATACCTAGTAAGACATTGATTAGTTGGTTCAGGTGTGTTTGATTAGGGTTGGAGCTAAACTCTGCAGGGACACCAGCCCTCCAGGACCGGGTCTGGTCTGGTGACCCCTGCACTAAAGGGACATGGTTAGCTGCATGCTAGCACTAGCCCGTTACATTACTGTACATAAAATTTCATGTACCACATGAATAGAGTAAGGTATGGAAGCCCACTTCCGCCAGGTAAGAAAAAACTTCATGTCTTAAAAAGTCAAAATTATGACATTTTTAAGTCATAATTACGAGATTAAAGGTCGAAATGATGACTTACTAAATCAAAAATATGACTTTAAAAGCCATAATTATGAGATAAAAAGTTGATAATCTGACTTAAAGTGTCAAAATTATGACTTACTTTAGTCATAATTACGAGACAAAAAGTAGAAATTATGATTTACTAAATCGAAATTATGAGATAAAAAATCAAAATTATGACTTATTTGAGTCATAATCACGAGATAAAAAGTCGAAATTATGACTTGAGTCATAATTATGAGATAAAAAGTGGAAATTATGAGATAAAGGTTCAAAATGATGACTTAAAAAGTCAAAATTATGAGATAAAAAGTCAAAAATGATTACTTAAGTCATAATTGCAAGATAAAAAGTCGAAATTCTGACTTAAAAAGCCAAAATTCTGACTTAAAAAGCAAAAATTATGAGAGATAATAAGTCGAAAATTATGACTTAAGTCATAATTACGAGATAAAAAGTCAAAAATTATAACTTAAGTCATAATTACGAGATAAAAAGTAGAAATTATGACTTACTTTAGTCATAATTACGAGATAAAAAGTAGAAAGTATGACTTACTAAGTTGAAATTATGAGATAAAAATTCGAAATGATGACTTATTTGGGTCACAATTACGAGATAAAAAGTTGAAATTATGATTTACTTGAGTCATAATTACGAAATAAAAAGTGGAAATTATGAGACAAAGGTTTAAAATTATGACTTAAAAAGTCAAAATTATGATTTAGTTAAGTCATTATTACAAGATAACAAGTCAAAATTATGACCTTGAAAGTCATAATAATGAGATAAAAAGTCCAAAATTATGACTTAAGTCATAATTACGAGATAAAAAGTTGAAATTCTGACTTACTTCAGTCATAATTACGAGACAAAAAGTCAAAACTATGACTTACTAAGTCGAAATTATGAGATGAATGTTGAAATTCTGACTTAAAAAGTCAAAATTATGAGATAAAAAGTTGAAATTATGACTTAATAAGTTGAAATCGACTTAATGACTTAATGACAACACATTGGTCACAGGATAGTGGTCTAATGATGAACGGGACATTCTGAAACAAGTTAATTTGGCTTAAAACATTTTGAAAGACCAGGTTCAATATACACCTTATTAATAAATTGGAAAGAGATGGCAATATTAAAAAAAGTACATCTAGCATTCAGTTTATTAAAAATATAAACAATGTGTACAGTCGAGCGGATGAACCCGGAATATGAACACAAAGCGCTGAATTTGAGCACTTAATTTTCTCCCTTAGTTTTCCATAGAAAACTGTTATAAAGAATAAACCCTTAACGTGACACTTTGCGTGTGATCCGTTCAGTTCATATTTCACGTTCTATCTCAAGAAAATGCTTAATGTGTAACTCTGGGCTATATTCTGCTTTTCTGTAAATGGTATATGCTTTATTAATAAGCTGAAAAGAATCTATTCTGAAAAATCTTATATGTATACATATACACATACACATACATACTGTATACATATACATATGATGGCAAACATATAACACTAAAGCTACAGAGGCACTTATACTAGCATTTTTCTTTT
Source organism: Cirrhinus mrigala (assembly GCA_036247105.1). Classification (NCBI taxonomy): domain Eukaryota; kingdom Metazoa; phylum Chordata; class Actinopteri; order Cypriniformes; family Cyprinidae; genus Cirrhinus; species Cirrhinus mrigala. The sequence goes on from CM070025.1 coordinate 20,429,329, forward strand.
TTTTTTTTTTGCCGTAAGTGTGCTTTTAATCCAGTTGTACCAAACACTTTAAGTATTTCAGCTCACTGTGCACACAATATGAAGGAGACTTTTATTCATTTTTTTTCTGTGTTGTAATAATATAAAAAGAGGGAAGCTTCGGAATGCTGCAAATAGTCATCTTCAAATGAAAGTGGATTTTTAATAGGATAAAACTCTGACAAAATGGAAATGCATTCCCACAGAACGCCCCTTTCTAGGAACCGTGCCCAGTGTCCACAATGGAAAAGGCTTTAGCCAAGGCAGTGGACATTATTACAGATGCAAAGAGCGCAGCCAAAACATGAACTATTACACTGCTGGAGAACAGCAGAGAGTTACAGCCTCCACAACACAAAGGAAAACAAGGTACATGGAGCCATGTTTAATCTCTATCTTTACCGGGACTCTCGGAATGTTTAATTCATCACTGAAGAATTCAGGCCACCGGCTTACAAAGCCCTGACTGCAAAACACACACACACACACAAAACTGCACATGTACAATCACATATTAAAAAAAAAAAACAATGTAAAAATACACTACTATTCATGTCTTATGCCTCTAAAATACAGTAATATATTGCACTTTAAAATAATATTCAATTTTAATTAGTGCTTAATCGTGATTAATCGCATCCAAAATAAAAGTTTTTGTGTATGTAATATATGTGTGTGTGATGAGCATATTTATTATGTATATATAACTACACACACATGCATATATGTATATATTTAAGAAAAATATGTTATGTTTATATATATGAAATATATTTATATATAATATAAATTATAGGAATACAGATATATACATGTAAATATTTTAAAAAATATATACTGCATGTGTCTGTCTTCATATATACATATTCATATATACATGTATACATATTTGTAGCAATAGCCAAGAAAATATTGTATAGGTCAAAATTATAGATTTTTCTTTTATGCCAAAAATCATTAGGATATTAAGTAAGGATTATGTTCCTTCAAGATATTTTGTAAATTTCCTACCATAAATATATTAAAACTTAATTTTTGATTAGTAATATGCGTTGCTACAAACTTCATTTGGACAACTTTAAAGGCGATTTTTTTGCACCCTGAAAACTTATTTTTTAAGCTTTCAAATGTATAAATCTCAATTTTAAAAAAATGACCCTTATGACTGGTTTCCAGATTCATGTATATTATACAAACAAAAAACTGTATTTTGGATGCGATTAATCGCAATTAATCGTTTGAACAGCACTAAATTTAATATATGTTGGCAAAGCTGAATTATCAGACGGAATTATTCCAGTGTCACATGATCCTTCAGAAATCATTGTAACATGCTGATTTGATGCTAAAAAATAATTCCTCTTAATATCACAGTTGAAAGCAGTTTTGCTGCTTAACATTAACATTTCAGGAATATTTGATAAATAGAGAGTTCATTTCTCACAAGAACACATATTTCAACAAGGATAAACTCTTAATCTAACCACTCATAAAATAACTAAACGTGACAAAAAACAACAAAGACAGCGAATGGCAAAAGAGTATTCCTATAACGATATGTGCTTCATTTATTCATAACGCAAAGCATATTGGAAACTCAAAAACCCTGACAAATTGTTCAATATGAAACTGTTTGTTCAGGCACCACTGTCTAGTTGGAAGAACATCTGGGGGAATATTGTTGGTCTAATAATGTGATTTTCTTTTTTAATGTAGATTCACAATAATTCACATTTTCAGTGTGTGACTCAAAAAGCTCTGCATGCTGAATAAAGCGTAATTGCTTTTTGCCAGTGCGCAAATACAAACAGTCACGCAAATAAAACAGATGGATACCTCCAAGAACACAGAGTTAAGCCAATACACACAAAAAACAACACATGATGCTGCATATTTTGACAAATTTCCACGTAATTGCCTTTTTCCTCCTCATTCACAGGCTCAATTGATATGTAGCAGGTTGGCAGAGCAGCTGCCCAATATGTTCATGAGGAATTTATCACACATCTCCACCTTACGAACCACCATCTGGGAGTATGATTAAAATGCAAGTTCATGGCGACTTTAAGCCGAACGTTTTCCTTCCAACACCACTCATTCACGACATCCTCATACGTCTCCACACTAATGGCTTCCCTTGTCCTTATAGTCACCGGCTGAGGCGGTATTCAAAAACCCTGTATTTAAAGTTCCCTAGGGACGGAGATCTACAACGAAAAGATGTTCTCTGTCCTTGAGCAGGCGGCGTTAGACACAGAAGACAAATCAAACACAGATCTTCACTTCACTTCGTATTGGACACAAACTAAAGCATGTAAAACAGAGCAACTGTGATGTCCGATCAGTTGACTGCTTTTGCTTTTAACGGGCCTTTCCTGAATGGCAGACATTTTGGCTCTATCGCACAGCTCTGAATGAAATTCATGCCACTGCCTGAGCCATTGTGGCACGCGCCACTGCCTTTGGGTAAAGAGAGAGTCAATGTGCTGATTAAAGAATTGTACAGATTTCTGCTTATGGCTATGCAGCACATATGAAAAGAAAGCTACTCTCTGAGGCAAAACAGCCTACATACATGTACAGCACATGAGATAAAGAACTAGAAAGGATTCTGACTGATATCAACAAATATTTTGTGCTTGGCTGTATAATAACTGAAGCAGGACTAACAATAACATGTAAGCTGCTCCATTTAATGATTAAATATTAAATAGCTTAGTTAGCATTAGACATCACTTAATCTCGTAATGACACTATAAATATGTAAAATAAATAGATAAAAACTAAAATAAAAAGATAAAAAAAAAAATAAAAAAAAAAAAAAATATATATATATATATATATAACAACAACAAAATTATTATTTTTTTTAATAAATATTTAATGGTAATAAACATTAAAATGTGATATTAATAAACCTGTAACATTTTTACAAAAATAAAAATAGTAAAATAATTTTAAAAAATATAAACAAAAACAGAACATTTGTTATTATATAACAAAAGTAATAACAACAGCATTGATGTATTAATAATGAAGTTATTTCATAAATATTTCAAAGAAATAACCATTTAAAGATTTTTTTTTAATATAGCAAAATTTTATATATCAGAATAATATCATATTTCCGGTATACTGGAAATGGATTACTTTACTGTAATATCCAGTAACACTTTACAATAAGGTTTCATTTGTTAACATTAATTAACTATATTAGTTATCATAAACAATAATTTGATGTTAATAAACCTGTAGAATTTGACATGCAGTAGACACAGAGACAATCTTGTAATATTTAATAAATTAAATAAATGTATTTAATTTTAAATGTAATTAATAATAAAAAAACCTAAATATTAAAGAACATTTGTTCTTTAGTATGCCCAAACATTTGTTATTAAATCTTTGTTATAAATTCATTATAAATTATTAAAAAAAACTGTTATAAATTCTTGTAACAAAATAAATTTCATATATCAGAATAATATGAAATTTCCATTATTTTGGAAAAGTATTATCATCCTCTAATATCTGGTAATGCTTTACAATAAGGTTTCATTTGTTAACATTAATTAACTATATTAGCTATCATGAATAATAACTTGATGTTAATAAACCTGCAGAATTTGACATGCTGTAGACACAGAGACAATCTTGTAATATTTAATAAATTAATAAATGTATTTAATTTTAAATGTAATTAATTTAAAAAAAAAAAAAAACTAAATATTAAAGAACTTTTGTTCTTTAACATTTGTTCTTTAATATGCCCAAACATATGTTATTAAATCTTTATGAATTCATTATAAATAATTGTTATAAATTCTTGTAACAAAATAAATTTCATATATCAGAATAATATAAAATTTCCATTATACTGGAAAATTATTATTATCCTCTAATATCTGGAAATGCTTTACAATAAGGTTTCATGTGTTAACATTATTTAAATATATTAGTATACATGAATAATAATTATATAGCTTTTATTAAACATAGTTAATATAAAATTCAAAAGCTTACTACATTATTAATATTTAAAGTTGTATCTGTTAACATTAGTAAATGTACTATGAATTAACATGGACATGAACATTTTTAAGTAACATTAAAAATATGAATAAATATTGTAAAGCTACATTGTTTATTATTAGTTCATGTCAGGTAATGCATTAACTAGTGCTAACAAGTGAGACCTTACTGTAAAGTGTTACCTGATATCCTCATTATGTACTTATGTTTATATCTTTCTACTATGCTCACTCTCAGATAAAAAGGTACAAATGTCTACACATTATTAGTACCTAAAGTGTATTTATTTGTACCTTTTGAAAAGGTACCACCTCAGTGACAGCTTTTGTACCTTTTTCCCCCGAGAGTGTTGGGTCCAAAGTAGAGAGTACCGGTCTAAAAACGAGCTTTCTTTTGAAAGAGGGATAAAATAAAGCACACAGGGAAGGTTTGTTCAGTACAAAGCCCTCTCGGAGAGCCGTTAGCTTCACACTAATTGTCTCGGCTCCTGTACAAATGCACCTGCAAACAGGCCTCGGACCACTAAGCCCTCAAGGGGGGTCCGAGGTACAGAACGAGTGGGATCACTAGCCGGATTAGCAAGGATCCCACCTGACTACAGTGACTAAGCGTGATGGGGACTTGGCAGGAATTGCTCTGGAAGACCCATTCTGAAGGACTGTGACGCTCCAGAACACTGCAGCTCCTGCCAGGCACTGCTGTCCGAGCTTCTTATCTCTCACTTGGCAAAGCTGACAGCCTCTGGTTGCCTGCCACCTCCACTTTAGGCCGGCTGCTCTCTGAGCTGCCTGAGGTCTGTGGAGCCGCTGATAAATGCCCTAACGCTGCCCATCCTGACCCACTGAATGTCACTGAACTCTGAGCTCCAAACTCTCCTCACTTTCTGAAAGCACTTTAGGAGAAGGCCAACTTTAATGGGTTGCAGCTCATCCAAGTGTGTGTGTGTTTTTTTTTTTTTTTTTTTTTTTTTTGAAGAGACCCTGGGTTTTGTTTTAAGCTACTAAAGGCTTTTGAAGGACACCAAGTGTGTAGAGAGTGTATGTGTGAATTGAGCTTATACTAATAGGAATGTTTTGTTACATTGCAGGATAGAAAAGGGTGTGGCATATGCAGCATTGTGCAGTGCCCAGATGCAGAGAGGCTTGAGAATCCTAATATTAATAATAATAATAATAATGATAATAACAAATGAGCTACAACAAATGAACTAACTAAAACCAATGACCCCAAAAACAGTAGTTTCTGCAATTATTATTATTATTATTATTATTATTAGTAGTAGTAGTAGTAGTAGTAAATAACAACAACAAATGAACTAACTAAAACTAATGACCCCAAAAATTCATACTCTTGAAATCAATTAATTCTGAATTTGAATTGAATTTGCGCATTTATACACATTTTCTACACACACAAAATACAAATTTTAAGAATTAAAATAGAAAGAAAATCAGAATAGATGCATGTATATTATTATTATTATTAGCATGTGTATTATTATTATTATTATTATTATTATTATTATTATTAACAACAACAACAACAACAATAATAATAATAAACAAATTAACTAATGACCCCAAACATTTTAACAGTAGTTTCAATTATTTAACTGTAGTTGCAATTATTATTATTATTATTATTATTATTATTATTATTATTATTTACACATACTCTTGAAATCAACTAATTATCTGAATTTGAATTGAATTTACGCATTTATACACATTTTTTACACACAGAAAAGAAATTTAGAGTACATGTATATTATTATTATTATTAACAACGACAACAACAACAACAACAACAGTAATAATAATAATAATATACATGCACATACTCTTGAAATCAACTAATTATCTGAATTTGAATTGAATTTACGCATTTATACACATTTTTTACACACAGAAAAGAAATTCAGAGTACATGTATATTATTATTATTATTAACAACGACAACAACAATGACAACAACAGTAATAATAATAATAATATACATGCACATACTCTTGAAATCAACTAATTATCTGAATTTGAATTTAATTTACCCCTTTACACACTTTTTTTTACACACAGAAAATTCATATTTTAAGAATTAAAATAGAAAGAAATACAGAGTAGATGCATGTATATTATTATTATTATTATTATTATTATTATTATTATTATTAATAACAACAACAACAACATCATCAATGATAATAATAATAATAATTATTATTACTATTATTATTGCAGAAACTACTGTTAAAAGTTTTAGTTAGTATGCTTTATTTATTTATTTATTTATTTATTTTTTGACATTTAATAATTTTATTCAGTACACAAGTACACAATTCACTGATCAATGCTGACTGCAAAGACTTTTTTTTTTTTTTGCAAAAGATTGACTTGCATTTTGAACCTTATATTCATCAAAGAGTCCTGAAAAAAAAAAACTAAAAAACAAACAAACAAACAAACATGATTTTCACAAAATATTACGCTGCACAAATGTTTTCAACACTGAAAATAATAATAATAATAATAATAATAATAATAATAATAATAATAATAATAATAATAATAATAAATGTTGAGCACTAAACATTTTAAAGCACCAGCATATTAGAATGATTTCTGAAAGATCATGTGACACTGAAGACTGGAGTAACGATGCTGAAAATTCTGCCTTGTCATCACATTAATACATTTTAAACATTTAAAAATGATTTTATTTATATTTATTTATTCAGTAAACATTTAATTTTTTTTCTATTTAAATATATTAAATAGAAAAATATTTAAATTGTAAAAACATATTAATAATAATACAGATTTATTGTATTTTAATTAAATGTTTAATCAATTAATCAAATTTTAATCATACCGCCTTGGTGAGGATGAAAGACTTCTTTCAGTTAAAGACTTATTTACATTTAAAGTCTTACCAACCTCGAACTTTTCAGTGGTAAAGTACTGTGTGAGTGCATATAATTTCAGTTTTACATCTATCATGTAAATCATGTTTGTTATGCATGCGATTATGGATACAATAAAATCCACTGTGTGTACATGCTGAGGTAACCTAAAGTCCATGTACCTCAAGGTCACACCGAAGGCACTTCCTGCTCAGAATGCTGCTTCCGTCCGGGTGCTGTAGATTTCCCAGAAGTGAACGTCGGTTAGTGTGCCAACAAAATTGATTGGAACGTGGAATGCATAACATTACTCTCAATTGATGTTCATTTCACTTTAGTCTCCCCATACCCCCCTTGCTGTTATTTAAGCTTTTGGCAAAGAAATGAAAAAAAAGAAGCAAAAATTATATGAAAAGCACCTTTGTGTGGCAGTCTATTACAAAAGGAAGGGCTTTTCAATGTCGTAGTCATGATGGATTCAAATGAAAATAATCTTTAATTCAAGATCATAAAGCAACTACATAATATCTATATTCCTTCAGATCATGTACATTTATTAAAAATACGCCTCAGGAATTTTAAATAAAGCTTATGAAAGATTTTCCAAAAGTCTGTATCATGTTCTTAAAAGCTTTCTTAAAGAGATTTCATCCTGACAGCATGAGGAGACTTTCTGCCTTTTTGCTGGGTTGATAGTCTGTATCATTTTTCATCATGGTTAGGTAACTTTGTATTTGTAGCCTTTAGATGCCAGGTTGCTTTACATGTTCACAGAATTAAAAGGGCACTGTTAATTATCCTCTCGCTCCCGCCTCTCATCCAAACACAGAGTGAGCTGGAGGGGTCCTCTGCTGGCATTCAAGCACACAGCCTGTGTGTGTGTGTCACGGCTAGACACAATCTGCAGTCGTTTTCACATTTTCTGCTCTGATTTTGGGGGAAAATCTGTGCAATAGATTTCAGCATGGTAAATGTGTTCAAATGAGAGCTGCATTTTGTAAAGCCAAAATGTTGATTTAGAGCTTTCAGACATTCCAAATTTATTTTGCACTTGGATAAAATAAAATAAAATAAAACTTGCGCCACGACTTGGTCTGTTACCCGCATGCAGGGCCATATTGGCGATACTCGGATGTAAACAACAGCATGGATTGCGTGATTAATGTAATACTGAATACACTGTTCTGTTCATTTATGCTAAATTCTGTGTTGTTTGAACAATAATGTGTGTTGGCAGTGTATGTACACATCTACCCTATAATGATAAAAATCCATGCAGTGGTTTTTAATTAATCTGTAAAAATAATATCCCCTTTTTCAGATCGAGCCATTCTCAGATGCCTGTCGGTGAGGCCGCTCCCACTACAGTTGATTGACCCGCCCTAAATCAGCTGTAACAGTCCAACCTCCATTGTTTCGATGCCGGAGCAGGGATGTAAGTTAGACAAGAATACCTCCGATTGAGTGATTGAGGTGTTGTGTTGCTGGATGTAATAATGAACATAGTGGTCGTCATTTATTCCCGACATCTGAGCCGCTGAAGATGCAGTGTATTACGTTTGTTTATGAAGGGAATGCGCCTCCCGATCTACATAAATGCGTATATGTTTACACAAATCATTCGTGATCCAGCTTTACCTACAGCAGAAGTGAGTATAAGGGTTTTTTTATGAATCTCTGCAATCACCTTTCCTAATAACATGCTAGTTAGCAAGTTTCGCGGCTAAATGCGCTAAATGCGTCTAAAGTAAACAATCTTTCAGAGCACAGCTCGTCCCTCCACAGAGAGAAGAGAGGGCCGGGGCAAGCAGAGCTCCTTTGCATTTAAAGGAGCAATCCATCAGAATGCGATGATTTTGGCAGAGCTCATTTCAATAAGGTAAAAAGGGTGTTGTTTTACACTACCATTGAGAACTTTTAACCAAAGTATATTATAGACTTTTCATTAAGACCCTAAAGATTCATATCAACTTGTGGAAAATGGGCATCCAATGACCCCTTTAACAGTGTGTTCTTTCACTGCATGATTCAGTCTATTTAATACATTTAGAATGATCACAAATTAATGTATAACATGGGGACAAAAAATGTATAGATTTATTCCACTTCATATAGTTCATTAATCATAGTTAATCTTCATATAGTTAAAACGAAGAGTGCCGTTTTCTTCTCCAAAAATTAGCATGATTACAAATGTGATATTGACTTTTTTACAACAGTTCAATAGACAAGAATTTTAGATTTTAGATACCATATTGCCTGTTTTTGCTATATTTCGCCAACAAAAATCATTCCAAACACAGCCACAGCACCGTTTTGCGTCTCTGAGCAACATAACAGTGTTTCGTTCCGAATGATTCAACCGTTTAAATGATTCGGTTCAATCGCAATGACTCACTTATTAACTGTGACTTGCTGCCACCTACTGGGGGTTTTAATTCCACACTTAAAGTATATTTTTAGCATTTAAATAATTATAAATATCAGTATTCAATGTTTTATGTTTAAAATATCAAAACATTATTTATGCATTTGTAACTGCAGGTTAAATGCATTTATGACTTGCATTAAACAGTGTGTAAATACATCTAAATATCACTTCAGATGCAGCTTCCATGTTTCCTCTGTATTGCAAAGACAAATTTTCTTAATACTCATTTCATTTGCTTAGTAACAGCCCAAATGTAAGAATTTCACTCAACAGATAATGCACACTTTTAGAAAAAAAAAAAAAGACTTTTCAAATGTTAAAATGCCCATAAAAGGTAAAAATCTACTTAAACTTATTGAAAAAGATTAATTTCTTTCAGTGTGAACTGACCACCACACAGAATATGAAGAATATCAAAAAATTTAGGAGTGAGCTGTCCATGGCAGTCCTTAAGATACCAGCACAATAACACACTCAGCAAAATATTGTCAATTATCGTTATCGACAAAATCCCAGAAAATATCAGGATATTGTTTTTTTCAAAATCGCACACCCCTACAACCACAAACGCCTTTGTTCCTCAGAGTTTTTTCCACTTTTCTCTTTGATTTGTTATAACGTCTGGCAGTCTATAGTACTCCAAATGTTTTTCCCGCTCCGACCGGTTAGTACAGCCCAAAACATGACAATAATTGACCATTTTCAGCAGCAGCAATCAGCAAAATATGTGAGTCTCATTCGGTTCAGTGGTATTGTTTACGTTCAGTTTCAATTGATGACGTGTTGTGAAAACACCCTATAGGAATGCTAACAGTTAGCTTTCCATCACCATGTTGCACTTCTCAGCAGAGTCCTTTATAAGCTAAAAAAAAAACCAGGTCACATCTTGAAGGCTGTGTTTTTTTAATATTCTCTGCATACTCATTCGTCAAGGTACTGTATGATATTCAACAAACAACATCATCTTGGTACAAACACGTTAAGGCAAACTAGCCTTCACCTCGCAAACACAATCTTCCAATGCTCAAATAACCTGCGCCTCAGATAAATAAACCGCGAGTTATCGCACGCGCTCCACAACACGGCCCAGAGAATGAAAAGGAAGCGTCTGCGGCATTGAATTATCTATGACTACAATGCACTGGACTCCCACAGCACAGTAAACAGTAAGTGAGGTTGCCTTGCCCTTTTAAACATGGTCAATACACTGCCTTCCTGTGAGTGATGGAAAGGGACAAAAGTGATCTAATCCAATCATCTCCAATAAAAGTAGAGGATAAATTGTGATGGGAGGTAATGAGCAGTTGTCTGGAGTTAATCCCACTGTCTCCCCGATGAGAAATGGCTCATTCCTCTTCCGTCCCGTTCCGAACCGAGACATTTCAGGCCTTGATTTGAAAGGCAGTGTGAGATATCTATTTCCGGACAGGAGTCATTTGTTTGGGCCACAACTTTTTTGACTTTAAGCCCTGAGATGTAGCACTTCTAAAATTGTACTTTGGCAGATACAGCGGATAAAACTTTAAGGGAAAGGATACAACGCTACAACACGTTTATGGCAGCCTGGCTGTCGCGTTCGGGCTTCAATCACGGCTGCTCTCACAACAACGCTGGATCTAATCACTCTCGGTGCATTCTGACTCGCACAGCGGGTTTGGGCTGAAGTGACGACTTTTTGAAATGCTGACAGGCCGGACAAGCTCACAGACCAAGAGCTGCTGGAGATATCTGTACTCCAGCCGCATTGAAGCTGTCAGAGCAGCATCATAAGCCACGCAGCAGACTGTGGCCCTCTTAAAGAGCTGGGTGACGGATCCAGAGGAGGAATGACGACGCAGCTATCAGTGGAAGCTCAGGGGAACTTAAATCAGAGGGAAATGAATTGAGAGGGGAGAAGCAGACTGGTAAAGCGAGCAGCGCACACCTTAATGCCTGCAATGGTTCAACACCTCAAAGGGATGAGCAATTGTAAGCCATCAGATATAAAGCAGTGGGGTCTAAAAGTCTATGAGTGAAAATCTGGAATTTAAAATAGAATTTAAATCATTTTATTTAATAATAATAATAATAATAATAATAATAATAATAATAATAATAATTATTATTATTATTATTATTATTATTATTATTATTATTGTATATATTTTTTTTAATTGTTATTATTATTTCCACAACAATCACCTGGAATTCAAAATCTAATTTAAATCAAGAAATAAACAAAACATTTTATTTAATTTTAAAATGATTCAAAGACATTTTTACATTTCCAATCCACATTTTCAATGAAATTGTAATAAATAAATACACAAATAACTAATAACTACTACTACTACTACTACTACTACTACTACTACTAATTATTATTATTAATTATTTCCACAATAATAATCTGGAATTCAAAATATAATTTAAATCAAGAAACAAATAAAGCTTTTTATTTAATTTAAAAATAATCAAAACAAATATATGTTATAACCTAAAATAATTAAAAAAAATCTTCTAAATGCTAAGAAATTTGTTAATTTTCCAATTCACCTTTTCACTAAAATGGAAAAAAACAAATAATAATAATAATAATAATAATAATAATAATAATAATAATAATAATAATAATAATAATAATAATAATTATTATTATTATTATTATTATTATTATTATTATTATTATTTCCACAATAATACAAATCAGACAATCACAATAATTCAAAATTTAAAATCAAGAAATAAACAACACTTTTTATTTAATTTAAAAACAATTCACCTTTTCACTAAAATTGTAATAAATAAATACACAAATTAATAATGATAATAATAATAATAATAATAATAATAATAATAATAATTAGTTTATTAATTAATTAATTTGTTTGTTTAAATTATTATTATTATTATTATTATTATTATTATTATTATTATTATTACACAATAATAAAATAAAATAAAATAAAATAAAATAAAATAAAATACATTTTATTTAATTTTGAAATAAGGAACTATAACAACTGTTTACAGATCTAAAAGGCAAACCTTATGACATAATTTGAGCGAAAATTTTAGTTGAATAATTGACATATTAACACATAGTTCTTGCTCATGTTATGATAATAATAACACAATAATTTATCAAATTATTATATTTTTTTCTTTGCTGTTACTCGCAAAGATTAAAATGGAGACTAAAACCCTTCATATTAATGCTACAAATAGTAAATGCCTTCCTTTCTAGTTATCACACACCATTTACAACATCATTAATTGACAATTAGCAGCAAATAGTTCCATGAAATGCGACAGTAACTGTCTGTGTAATTTACTAATTAAACGTTTGCACAACCAAGAATAAAAACGAAGCATTTTACATGTAACCTCATATAAGATACAGTACGTGCTTTGAACCACCACTCTTTGTTTTCCTAAATTGCCTTTGCAACAGCAAACAGTTGCAAAATAGCCAATAAATTATCATATTAATATATCTACATTATCATTTCAATTTCCAGTGCACCTGCCCTTAGCCTGCTCGAACTCTGCACTCCGGGTGCATCGGGGCGCTGGCAGGGCGACCTGCCCAAAATGCAGAGATACTCTGAGCAGAAAACACTTGAGTAAATAAGCTGCTCAATCAGACAGCACTAAGGCCGCAGCAGAGAGAATGAAGCTCATCTTTTATTAAAGACATCAATTACACGTCGCCGGAGCGCACCAAACTACCTGTGGTGCTTTTTTCAGGAGTTTCCAACGTCTCCTGGCTTTCACTAATCCAATAAGAGGTAATCACTGAAAGGTGGTGACCCAGAAGCACGTGTGAGAGATGTCAGGGCACTCTGTAAACGACAGGCGAGATCTGCGGTGAGGTGAGGGGTGGCGTCGCCTAATCCGAATTCACAAAAAAAGGTCAGGCGAGCACAAGTTTGCAAAACAAATTAATTATACACGAGACAGATTATTGCGCAGCAAAACTAATGCCAGATATGATTAAGTGATGAGGCAGGTTTATCTGTTGATCTAGTCTCGGATGAATGAGCAGTGCAAACACGGGGCAGTGAGGCTTGTTGCGTTCACATCTACATGTATCAGCAGCTCCCTCAGATGTCCGCTGTGCTTTGTTTATGCAGCAATCAGTATTGGAGAAGGACCGGCTCATCTACATAGCATGCATATTCAAATCAGGCTCTCTGGCTCGCTTTAAAAATCCTCTTTGACATCCCCTCGCTTGCCGCTAAGAGACTGTCTTGAATAAATCACTGTAAACAATGTGTTAACACGTCGCCGCTGCGTGCCTGAAACCATTACGTACCCCCTCGACCGCTTGCTTCGCATCATAGGAAATCTTACGAGCACTTAACGGAGCTGCTTGGGTTGCCAACTTCCGCAGAGGAGACTAAGGGACACTCTTGCTGTTTTTTTTTAGCACGATATGGGGCATCCTGCCTTTCTTGCACCACATTTGAGTTTTAGGTAAACTCTTGATGGCAGATAACAAATGAGCACAGTGTACGCTAAAACAAAACGCTAGTCGCTGAAAAAAAATAGTCACTGCATGACTGAATTAAGCGCTACATGCATTTGAGATGCTTGATTTTGGTTTACTGACATACATCTGTTAAAAAAAAATTTACTTTAGGTGTTATAATAAAGAGTCATATGCAATTACACACACATCAGTCACATTAGCTTTTAACTAGATAAATTATAGCTCTAGGGAAAAATGACAGTACATTTGTATTTGAAGATGAAAAGACCTACATTTAAAAGCGCTTTGTATTTTAGACATTTTAATGAACAAAGCCAGAGAAAAAATGAAAACCAATGATATGCATAAAAACCATGGAAGCCCGTTTCCAGCTTGTTTATTAAATTTTATTTTTAAATTGCCACTTTATATGCCACAATTGTGCCTTGATACAATTTTATGTTTGACAGTGTGATTCAGCATTGATTATTTTTATCATTATTATTGTCAACTAAAACTAAAACTATTAAAAATAGCTTTCGGTCACTGAAATAAGGCTGAAATAAAATATAAATATTTATTTAAAATGCTAGAAATTAAGTTAAATAAGTTTGAATTGAAGGCAATCTTAAAAATCACTAAAATGAAAATAAAAAATTATGAACACTAAATAGAAATATTAAAAACACCACCACCACCAACTACAAATAACAAAAATGACAAGCACACAGCAAAATTCCTAAAACCAAATCTAATATAACTTAAAATATAAAAATAAAAGATAATTCTAAATACTATTATATGCTAAACTAAACTATAAAATAAAATAAAATAAAATAAAATAAAATAAAATAAAATAAAATAAAATAAAATAAAAGTCAGAAATATGTCAATTATTTAACTGAAATTTGGGAGAATAAAACCCATAAAATAAATTTACACTGAAGTACTAAAAATCACTGAAACTAAAACTAGAATTAAAACAGCAAAATATAAAAATAAAAGATAATTCAAAATCTTATTAAATGCTACGATAAACTAAAAAAGAAAATTAAATAAAATAAAAAAAAATAAATCTAATTTTGAAATTAGAAAATGAACCAATGTTTAGAGACCCCAAAAAAGCAACCCTTATGTCTTAAAATGAGCAAGAATTATATGTTAATGTCAGAAATATGTCAATTATTAAACTAAAAATTTTCACTCAAATTATGTTAATAATAATACCACACATGACAGTTTATTAAATTCATCTAACATTTTTTCTTCGCTGTTACTAGCAAAGATTAAAATGAAGAATAAAACCCATATAATAAGTTTAAATTTAAGTACTAAAAATCACTAAAACTAAAATTTAAATTTATGAACACTATATAGAAATACAAACAACAACAACGACAATAACAAATAACAAAAATGATAAAAGCACACAACAAAATTCCTAAAACCTCCTAAAACATCTACAATTAAAATGAAAACTGAAAATATAAAAATAAAAGATAATTAAAATTATTAAATACTAGACTAAACTAGAAATAAAAAATAAAATTAAATA
This sequence comes from Cirrhinus mrigala, assembly GCA_036247105.1. Lineage (NCBI taxonomy): Eukaryota > Metazoa > Chordata > Actinopteri > Cypriniformes > Cyprinidae > Cirrhinus > Cirrhinus mrigala. The sequence continues at coordinate 20,444,717 of CM070025.1, forward strand.
TTGAAATTAGGAAATGAACCAACTGTTTAAAGATTTAAAAAAAAGCACACCTTATGACACAAAATGAGCAAAAATTATGTTAATGTCAGAAAGATGTCAATTATTCAACTGAACATTTCAATCAAATTATGTTAATAATATCACACATGATGATTTCTTAAATTAATACATCTTTTTTCTTTGCTGTTACTTGCAAAGATTAAAATGAAGACTAAAACCCATATTAATGCTAAAATAGCAAATGCATCACTTTCTAGTTATCACATGCCATTTGCAACATCATTAATTGGCAACTAGCAGCACATAATTCCATGAAATGTGACAGTAACTGTCTGTGTAATTTAGTAAATAAGCATTTGCACATCCAAGAATAAAAATGAAGCATTTTAACCTAATATAAGATACAGTACGTGCTTTGAAGCACCACTCTTTGTTTCCCTTTGTTTGTACAATACTATAAATATTAAAATAACTGATTTAGTTTTAAATTTGACCCAAGATTACCTTTTGTATTTTTTGCTCTGAGGCTTACAAAAGAAACTAATGGAGAGTTTACAGATTGTCAAATTTAAAAAAAAAAAAAAATCTGTGTAGCTGTTTGGGTTTAAGATGTTAAAATACATTTAAATATATTGTCCCCTTAAATATGTGATGATTCAGATTCAACATCTGAGCCCTATAAGACACTGGCTGACATTAGAACTATACTTTCCAAATGAGATGTAATTAAAAACTTGGCTTGAGTTCCATTTATAATGTTAAAGTGAAGAGGAAGGGCATTTGGGGCGATCAATACTCATGTTCATTTCCTCTAAGAGCTGCACGCAGCACAAGCACGCAATGGATTTTCGCCTTTTAACAAATGTAGCACAACGTACAAGAAGAAAACAAAAAATCTTGGTAATAATTACCCATCTTTTACCCATCATCACCAGGGTAGACAAGGCTGGAAGGAGTGAATCAATAGCCCAATTTGAGGCCAATCAATAAGCAGCAGAGGTGAAATATTGCGATGATATAAACATTAGACGCTTCCATTATGACTAACGATTACATCCATAAGGTACAGCTGGAAACGACACATGATGCACAAGCAACAACACCGCTGTTAAAACATGCACGATTACATCTAAATCACAGCTTATTGAGACTCGTCCGATAACACACAGTTACAAAGGTGAGATCACAGATGGGGGCGACGGCTCATTTAGGATGTCCATGGGATTAGGCAAAGATTTGACAGGAAGCTGCTACCGGTTGCACCACAAGACGCATGAGCATGGGAAGAAACACCGGTGGGCAAGGCATTTGTGGACTCACCATATTGTTGGCGGCTCGGACCCCTCCACCTCCAAGTAATCGTACTTTTCCTCCGTCTGGAAGTCTGTAAAAATGATGGAGATGGTGTCTCCGGGATCAGCAAGTATGGTCCACGTACAGTCCGCACTATTGTAATATTCACTCGGGAAATTGGGACTCGTAATGATGCCACTTGAACCCCTCAGAGTATCACCACATGTGTCCTCAGCTGTCAACCAAACACGAAAAGACTTGTGTTAGGAATCGGCCTTTAATTTCTAGACATACTTATACAGTAGAAAATGACAGCTGAACCTTTTTGGACTAAATCGAGGCCACTTTTCACAATTGTACACCAAATTGTTGCGCCAATTCACACTGAGGATTTTTCCAGCCGATTGTTGGGAGCTAAAAATAGCTTTATGGCAAGTTTGTTCAATATTAAAGCGTGTGAGAGAGAAGCCGGTGCCGTTCATTAATCTGGCATACGCTAGCGTAAATCAGGCTGTCCCGTGATTCCTTTTATCATGTTTTAGTGAGGCAGTGGCTCTTCCGGCTGCTTTTGAAGCTTTGGCCCTCTCTCGTTTAAGTTTCCGTCACGACAAGGTTTTAAGAAAAACAAGGTCCCAGCTGCATTTCCAAATAGACTCAGAGCTCATCTCTGGTCTCGTCTGCTAGTAGGTGTCCAATTAAATTTGAGTGAGTTCTTTTTGAATTTACCAATTGTGAATTGTAATTTTGTCTTTTTTGAAATCGAGTTGCAAATAGAACTATGTACAGATAAAGACACATGGACTAGTCTGTGCAAACATGATAAATTATATCGAAATAATTTATACAAACAAGCATCCACTCATATGTGCGTACAGTCATGGCACAGAGCCATGTGAACGTACATATAGTGCGTACATAAATATGTAGAAAGCGATGCTCCGATGTGGAGAATCACTTTTACCCTGGGATCGACACATAGTAAAGGTGCAAAAAATTCTTGGCAACGAGAAGAGCTACATTGAAACAATTACGAGAGACACATTGACATGTCCGGGACGGAAGCCATGTCGATGCGCACACACGCATACATTTGCATACATTAAACGTTGAGGACGTACATACACGACATGCATTCACAGGCAGAAATACGCAAGAGCGCATGCACTCTGAAAGACTAATGGAAACCTTGATATCTCTTACATTTCTAATAGTTATAAGCTAATATTGACCAATGAACTACCCTTAGAACACAGTTCTCTGCAATACTCTATTGCAATAGGATAATTATGGAATTCAGCAGTCAGATATTTTCTTAATATTCGCTGCCATCTGTGGTAAAGGACTTCATTTGAAATTCATTCAATTTCTGTAGTGAAAATGATCTTGGTAAACATTTGTATTAAAGAAATTAGTTCACTTTCAGAAAAAAAAAAATCCTAAAAATTTACATCACACCTATGTCATCCAATATGTTAATTTCTTTCTTTCTTCAGTTGAAAATAAAAGGTTTTTGGGGAAAAAATTCCAGGATTTTTCTCCGTATAGTGGACTTCAGTCGTGGCTAACAGGTTGAAGGTCCACATTGCAGTTTCAATGCAGTTTCAAAGGGCTTTACATGATCCTAGGTGAGGAATAACGTAATCATGCACGCGTAATATCAACCCAGTGTTTACAAAGTGAGCGTGCAAAGAAAATCAAACGCTCTTTACAAAAAAAAGATCAAACAACAAAGTCTGACAATTTTGAAGTTGGGGGAGAAAATGAGATGGAGCTTTTTGTTCCACCCTACCTTTTTGAACAAAAGTACACAGATGAAGAACTAACCACGCGTGACTTTTCCAACGTGATTACGTAATGCATGAAGAAGCACATGCGCATCACAGAGCTACACTGTAAAAAATAATTTGTTGAGTCAACTTAAAATAGTTTGTAACCTGGCTGCCTTAAAATTTTAAGTTCAGTCAACTCAAAAAAAGTTTATTCAACTTGAAATGTTAAATTATACTAAGTGACAACTTAGATATTTGAGTTGAATCAACTTAAAATTTTAAGGCAGCTGGGTTACTTACCCATCTGTTAAGTTTAGCAAACACAAATATCTAAGTTACTTAGTACAACTTAACATTTCAAGTTGACTAAACTTATTTTAGTTGACTGAACTTAAAATTTTACATTTTTTAACAAATTATTTTAAGCTGACTCAACAAATTGTGTTTTTTTTATGTTTTACAGTGTACTGCAAGATGAGCATTTGTGGTTAAAAACTATATAAATTTGTTTTTGTTTTTTTTTTTAGAAAATGACATTGTTTTGTTAAATAAGACCTTTATTCCTCAGCTGGGATTGCGTAGAGCCCTTTGAAGCTGCACTGAAACTGCAGTTTGGACCTTCAGTGTGTTGGCTCCCATTGAAGTCTACTATACAGAGGAAAATCCTGGAATGTTTTCCTCAAAAACCTTAATTTCTTTTCAACTGAACAAAACAAAGACATGGGTGAGTAAATTATCAGGACATTTTTATTCTGGAAGTGAACTAAAATCCTTTAATATTACTGTTATCCGCATGACTTTTTCTTATGTAAAACAGTAAAGGAGATATTTAGATGAATGTTCAAGCTGCTTTTTGTCTATATAATAAAAGTGCATGAGGACCAGGCACAGTCATTCACTTCCATTGTATGCAAAAAAGCAGTTTCAACATTTTTCTAAGTATGTCCTTTTTACGTTTAAAGCAAGAAAGTAAGTTAGACAGGTTTGGAATGATGCAGAGTGAGTAAATAGTAAAAGAAGTTAGGTAAATACGCTCTAATTGAACATTAACACCATATAAACTAAATGAATTAACTTATAAAACAAAAGAAATGCTATGACATGGCTCAAAGGTGAGAAAAATATAAGAGGGAGTCTGAAATACATGTTTTGTGTTTCAAATGCAAGCTTGTCCTAAAACATTTCCACACTCTGATGGCTAGGAAAAGTCATGAGACATAAAACCCGAACTACAGTAATATCAGTGCTAATGTCAGTAAAAAGCACGCACACACACTTACGCACACACAACTATTAATGTCACTGAGCATGTGATTGACAGCCTCATAAAAATTCCATTACATAAAAGGAACTCAGGAGACAAAATGGACAAAGGTGTGTTTGGGCAAGTGTGAGAGTGTGTATTTCTCTCTATTGTTTATACTGAATGTGGCTGCATCTCACTTAGATATGTAACACGAATACAAATAAGTTTTTTTTTTTTTTAGACATTTTGTAAAATGTATGCAAATAAAGTGTGACTTAGTGCCTGTGGGCATGTTTAAAATTATCCTAACCAAAGTCAAAGTTGAGGTGGCCTTTTGGTGTGTTGCAGAATATGTAAACATTTATACACCAAGATAAAACCTTACAAATCAGAGAAATTGACTTAAATGGTAAAAGGGGAAAGTGATGGTGTGTGTTTCAATAAATACTAAAGCAGCTCGGCCTTGACATTTGCATTGTAACGTGGAGCGACGGACTGTGGGCTATGATAGATTCCCTCAGGGAAATATTTGTGTCAGTCATTTGTAAATCAATTCTGCATTTCTATGCATCTCTCAGTGTCAAATGTGGATGAGCTAGCACTGGATTTCATACAAACTGGAATAATAACGCAAGAACATATAGGGTCAAAAAGAAAAAAAAAAAGACAGATTTTCTCATTCCACAGTTGTTCATGGGCAAACAGCCAACGTGACCTCCAATCCATACTGTGCTGTTAAAGGCACCTTGAATATAGTTATAAATATGTCAAAATGTGGGGTCAACAGTACAGTCATGATCTACGCATAGCTGGTTCTGTACCACCAGTATAAATAAAATAACTCTCTCTTCAGTCTTCTGTTAGCCGATAGCCATGGTCGATAGGTTTAGGAGTGCTCAAGTACCAAGTGTGTTGTATTTAAAAATATTTATTTAATTACTAAAACATGTTGAAAACAGATGAGTAGAATTTTTCAGGGTTTTTTTTTTTATGAATAGAAAGTTCAGGGAAAGCTATCTATCTATCTATCTATCTATCTATCTATCTATCTATCTATCTATCTATCTATCTATCTATCTATCTATCTATCCACACACACCGACTCCAAGCTTTTAAATTTTAAATGGTATAGTGTATAACGTTACAAAATCTTTTTATTTCAGATAAATGCTGATCTTTGAATCTGTTTTATTAATAACAAATGTTTCTTGAACAGCAAAACAACATATTGGGATGATTTCTGAAGCATCATGTGACACTGCAGACTGGAGTAATGATGCTGAAAATGTAGCAGGAATAAATTACATTCTAAAATATATTCAAATAGATAGCAGTTATTTTAAATAGTACAAATATTTCACAATATTACTTTAAAACAAAAAAAATGTAACTGTCAAAAACTTTTGACTGGTAGTGTATATCTTGTATCTCTTAAAGATATTTTAAGGTCTTGACAATATATATATATATATATATATATATATATATATACTATTGTTGTGGTAAAATAATTAAATAATTAAATAATTAAGTATATAATTATATTAAGTATTAAATAATACAATGGAATTATTTGGGGTGAATGAATGAACAAATTAATGAATATTTTATTTGTTAGTTTGGTTGTGTGTTTGTCTATTATCATTATTATTATTATTGAATAATAATAATATCCCAAATAATCTATTAAATAAAACTGTGGAAGTATTTCGAAAGAATAAACAAATAAATACATTTATAAATAAAAAAAAAAAAAAGAATTTTATATGTATTTGTTTGTGTATTATTATTTTTTTTATTAATATTGTTAATAACATTATTATTATTATTATTATTATTATTATTATTATTATTATTATTATTATTATTATTTTTATTTATTTATTTTTTTTATTATTATTATAGAAGATCCCAAATAATCTGTGAAATACTACAATAAAAAGTATTTGGAATGAATGAATGAATGAATGAATGAATGAATGAATGAATACAAATCTAATTGTATACGTTTGTTTGTTTGTTTGTTTGTTTGTCTATCTAATTAAAAAGAAAATCAAAATACACACACTGTAAAAGATTTCCATATATTTAAACTTAAAAACTTAAGTTGCTGCCTTTAAATTATATGTACTGTATAATCAACTTATCAGTCCAAGTCATTTCATCTTAAATGAACTTAAAACACCTTAAGAAAATCAAATTTAATGTTATGTAACTTTTATAAAATAGCTCAACTTTTTCTGAGTTGAAGAAATGAATGTAAAAAAACACAAGTTGCCAAGACTTACTTATCATATTTTTTTTTTACAGTGCATAAATTATATATATATATATATATATATATATATATATATATATATATATATATATATATATATATATATATAAATTCAAAAAGCTCAGATACCTAAATTAATTATTCAACATTTGACCAACAAATATATCATTTTAAAACCTAAAAAAAAAATCATGCTGAAAACTCCTGTGTGAATAAGCTGTGAAATGATTGTTGTTTGAAAATTCAGTTGTTGACTCCCCTGTGCATCTTTTATGCCCAGCCCATCAGCTAGACTCCAGACACGGCTCTGGGACAGGACTATGGATTGAAATGCAGGACTGGTATAAAGGCTGATGCTATGATGGCAGACACAGACACAAACATGTTAGCAAATGATCGTTCAGAGGCCCATGGGATGAGATGTGGTGTCAGGAACCTGACACTCTCCTGTCCATCAGCTAAGAGCTAGCCTGACTAGACTATATATGCACAAACTGTAATGGGCCATTACTATATACAGTGGGTTCTAAAAGTCCAAGACCACTGAAAATCTGGGAAATGTTTTTTTATTTATTGATTTTTTGTTTTACATTTTAATAAGCTTCGTGATTTTTTTTGCCTTCGACTTTGTATTGAAAAAGCCATTCCATGTTTGCAATATGTCCTGAGTCCATCACCTGGCCAGATCCATTAAATCACGTTCGGTCACAAAGCCTATTTCTTTCATTTTGTGTTTCCATGCAATGGCCTATCTACCCACATATTGTGTTCTCGGGGGGAAGGCACCTGTCAGCGACTGGAGGTGGAATCTGAGCTTGATGGAGTCTCTGTATAATCCATGTGATGTGACAGTTGAGAGGGGTGGAATATGGTGATTGAACTGCACTGAGCTACGCTGGGGGCTTTGGTCTAATCCAGTCATCGAAGAGCAGGAGAAATGAACACATCCTGACTGCAGAACGCTCAGCTAAGGAGTGCATTTGTATGTGTATTATTCATACACGCTCAATGTCAAATGCAAATAAATTCAAATGGACACGTACTGTATTCATAGGTATGGGTATATTGTACAAGGCTAATTCTGGTTTTATTGCAATAAAAAGGGCAAATGAATAATATGCAACATATAAAGGGGGCAGGATTACGACTGACATTCACATAGTCCAGTCTGGAATAGACAGAAAGTAAAGATAAAAATAGTTGGAACATACCTAGTAATTATTAAAATTGTATTATTATTATTATTATTATTATTATTATAGAATAATAATAGTACACCACATAATCTATTAAATAATACAATGGAAGTATTTAGAATTAATAAATAAATAAAAAATAAATAAGTAAAACATTATTTTATATGCATTTGTTTGTCTATTATTATTATTATTATTATTATTATTATTATTATTATTAATATAGAATAATATCGCACATAATCAAGTAAATAGTACAATGTAAATATCTGGAATGAATAAATTAGGGCTGTATATTGCCAAGCATATGGCGATACAATACGCATCATGATACAGGGGTTGCGATACATTGCGATAATGTAAACAAGGCGATATATTGGGATATTTCTTATTTCATGAATAGGACATAATTTTAGGAAAGTTTAAAAATGAATAAATAAATAAATTTTATATGTATTTGTTTGTTTGTCTACTACTATTATTATTATTATTATTATTATTATTATTATTATTATTATTATTATTATTATTATTTGAAATAAATAAATTTAGATTTATTTGTTTGTCTATTTATTATTATTACTATTATTATTATATTATATTATTATATAATTATTATTATTATTACTACTACTACTACTACTACTACTACTACTACAAGTAATAATAATAATAATCTATTAAATAATACAATGGAACTATTTTGAATAAATAAATAAATAAATAAATACATTTTATATGTATTTGTTTGTCTTTTATTATTATTATTATTATTATTATTATTATTATTATTATTATTATTATTATTATTATTATCATACTTCAAATAATCTACTAAATAATAATAAACAATAATTAAACTGATACACTAAATAAATTTTATATGTATTTGTTTGTTTGCCACATTATTATTATTATTATTATTATTATTATTATTATTATTATTATAGAATAATACATCTGCACAAAACAAATAAACAATTTATACAATTGTAATGTAATTTCCATACAACTTTACTTGACTTAAAATAAAGTTAATATAATATAATATAATATAATATAATATAATATAATATAATATAATATAATATAATATAATATAATATAATAATATTAAAATAAATAAATAAACAATATTTACAGTGTTGCGCGTGTGACAAAAAACATCAGAGATTACTATATTTCTACATACATAAATATTTTAAAACAACATTATGGAGTATCATAATTGGCATTTTATGTTATTCTATGTCTCATTATTATTTAAAAGATTTTAAATACTCTATTCTGAAAAAATAGCCAGTGTGACAACTAAGCTTCAAAACCACTGTTGCTGACAAACAGTCACATCTGGTCACTCAGTTCTAAAATCACATCTGTGCTGCATTACGGGCTCCTCGCCCTAAAATCAATCAGTTACACAGCATCCTTACTGACATCTCCACAGTCCTCCAGAGCCTTCTGTGGTGATAGTGTCATATTTTGTTTTCACAAATATTCATATTTGTGTTGACACTTTTTCCTGAGGGCGAGTGACATGATAAACGAGCTGCCGCTGTAAATGTAGTAAGTATGTTTGTGGGAGGGCAAAAGAAATGAAGCCAATGCACTGAAAGATATCTTGAAGCTCTGAAGAGAAATGAGAAAACGCTCAACCTGGTGTGGATTCAGGTGAGTTCTCGTCTGCGGGACCGCGCGGGTCCCTCCGTATACAGTCTCTGAGGAGATTTTTGAAATGTCAGTCCTGACAACCTCAACAAATGTGGGCATACAAACATATTTCCATGCTTTGGAGCCCCCAGGAGGCACAAACCCATTTCAACTTTTTGATCTCAACTGCTGTGAGGAGACTTTGAAATGACCGCGATGTAATAATAAATGATACCTCTGTAGAGCTTTGGGAATATAAAAGCATCTGAATTTGAATCCATGTACCTGATAACACACATTATTTTCTATTTTGGGGTGTTTCTTCAACTATATACACTTTTTGGCCTTGTGGAATTTTAGGCCTTGTGGAAATAAACTCTTAAAACACTTTTCAAACTCTCAAAAGTGTACTTTATCCACTAACAACTTCCAGTAATCTATAGGGGTGTTTCTTTAACTTCAGCACTTGTATGTTCCAAGGATTGATTATTATTCAAATGAACAGATTTAAAAACCCTTATCGCATCTTTGAGATGAAGGATATATGTGATAGGACAGCTTTTCTTGGTTAAATCTATTCTTTTCTATTCTGTATATGACACTCACAAGCAACAATGAAGATGGCCATCCAGAATGTCCCTCCAAATCACAATCAGCCTTACAGAGAGAAGCTACCGAGGGCATTGATGCAACTGCAGCGGCTAAATCATCTGCTCTCGAGCTGTTTGATTCATCGCTGCTCTGCTTGGGGGATGTGGACTCTGCTCGCACCAACAGGCCATGTCAAAACAAAGCCTAAGATATCAAGAAACTATGAAGTGTTATGATATCAGAGCCCACGGACGTGTGGGCACAAGTGCATACTGTATATGGCTGTTTCTTCAACTACACAATTGAATTCAAACTAACATATTTTAACTTCTGTCTTTATGTTACATGAAAGAAAATTTTTTACAATTTTGTCCTTACACAGTTTTTACCTTAGAAACTTTTACCATGCCTTTATCAAATATAACACAAAAAAGAAAGAATAAAACATATGAAAATGTATTAAAGGATGCATTACGCCCCTTTTTTCAATATGTTATATGAGTCTCAGGTGTTCCTAAAACATGTCTGCGAAGTTTCAGCTCAAAATACCCCACAGATCATTTATTATATCATTTTGGAAATGCCTATTTTCAGTGGAAGCAAACACGCTGTTTTCGTGTATGTCCAGGACCTAAAATTAACACTCGCCGAGTAAAAATCGGCGTTGGCGAGTACATGTAACATTGTCAGTCACCAGCTGGTGGGTAAAACTTTTATGAAATATAACAATGGAATGTAGTTAAAGGCGTTCTTGAAGCTTTCTTAAAGTTTGGCCTGAATGATAATTAGATTCACTGTTTTGGGTCGATGCATTTGCCCGTTCTGTAAGGAGTTTTAATTCCATAGGGGGCGCTGTTAGCCTGCTTCTAATGAAATGAAAGTAAAATACACAAATAATATTTAGACTGTGTTTCTGATTAAATGAAGCAGTGATTGATGTCATAAAATCATGAGTATGTTTTGATTTAAAGGTCTAAAGGTTTAAAGAAAAAAAAAAAAAAATCACAAACATGACACTTGTAAATTAAATAATTTTATAAATACTGATTTATTCATTAACGTGCAGTATGTTTTTTTTTTTTTTTTTTTTTTTAACAAATTATGAGCTCTAAAAGATTTTTTGAATTTTTAAAACTCTTTTGCTTTAGACTATCTACAAATGTTAAATCTTAAATAAAATAACTAAAATAAAATAAAAATGTTAAGGTTACCACTGCAAATAAAATAAAAATACTGCGACTGATATATAGTTTATTTAACCACCCAAAATTAAAAATAAGTTGCTTAATATTTCTGCACAGGAGAGAGTTGGTGCTTTTTCCAGACAAAATAAAATATATCAGTATCAGCATCGGCTATCGGTGGGTTGAAAAATATCAGCATATCGGCAATATATCGGCAATACCGTGCATCCCTAATGTAATCCATAAAAAAGTAACTGTAATCTGATTATGAGGATTTTAAGACATAATATAATTTAATTACAAGTACTAAATATTTGGAATCTGATTATGTAATCCAGATTACATGTTATCAGTTACTATACCCAGCACTGTGAATATACATTTTAACACATTTTCTCCCTTAGTTTAGACTCATTTTCATCACACCAACAATTTTGTTATTAATAAAGTGTTTCTAAATCTGCACAAAATTAATGTACTGAATATTTTACATTGTTAGCAGAAAATGTAAATAAACTAGTGAGTATGAAAATCCACAGGATCAAAAATGCCGATAGTAACAACAACGTACCACGTACACAAGTTTACTTAATCTAATTGAGCACATTCCACAGACTGCTGCTGCTGCATATAGAACTAGTTCTATAGTAAATATTAAAACCTGTCCTTAAAAGGTTTTGTCAGATTTAGATCATTTCTGGGTCCAAATTTGTCATCAACATACACAAACAATATATGCTGGCATATTTTTCTCTCAGCTTTACCTCTCTTATTGTATGTTGTATTTTTTGTAACTGTATTCACTAACACTGAATATGTACTCATGCTGGTTACAAATGAAGCCCGAGTCTATTCCTTAGTCTGAATTTAAAGCAGCCTTCTGGGTTTTGTCAGCCAACAACTGGGGTCAAAATGTACAGTTTGTCTCTGGATATATGGGAAAACCAAATTAGCAAAATATATTCTGGAGAGCAGCTTCTGCTGTGCCGTGTCAGAGGAAAAAGCTGACTCATCATCGTAGAATAATTCCTAAATAGAGAAATGACTTAGCTCAGCAGAGCAGCTGTGGGTTTCAGGCCAGTCACCGGATGGCTGGCTTGGTTTACAAAAGATCATTGACACTTCAATCACACTGTTGAGAAGGTGCTGAAATGGCCTTGTGCTAATCATCAGTGCACGCTCATGTAAAACTATAATCGTATGATCAATTTAAGCATAATCCCCATGCGCTCTGCAAAAAGTGGTGCTTCAGAGTACCTGCAAGGGCAAGGAAGAGGACGTCACTCACCATCTCTGCTCCTCACACCCACACAGACATGTCATTCGGCCCTGCAGGGAGCACCGTTCTCAGGCTCGTATTAATTCGCTGCACTTAATGTGCGACTGAGCTAAGCATTCAGAGCAATTAGAGCTTGCAGTGTTGTGCAAATTTACTCTCAGGAAGGAAGGACTGTGGGAAGAGACCTTTTAGCGCAAAGGTGTCCTACACACATCGGGACAGCATATCTGATAACTATTTTTGTAAAGCGCAAATTAAACTCATGACAATAAATTTCATGCTTGAGCTGCATCTGTCTGGGTGAAGGGTAAATTTAAGAAATACTTAATCTGAAAAGAAAATTATGTTTCGATTTACTCAAGTTGTTGCAAAGCATTATGACTTTCTTCTGTTGAGCACAAAAATTGAAAAGCTGCACTGTTCAAACAATCACAATGACTGAGGACTGAGGCTTTCAAGTCTTTCCACCCTTCAAAGGGTTTCAAACACATAAAAGTATCATTAAAAGTGGACAATATGAATTATTTTCAAAGACTTCTAAGGCCAGTAGCTTTGATTGAAAAACAGACCAAAATATAAAACATCTGCCTTAGCTCTGAAAATCATTCAGACTGGTTTTGTGAACAGGATCAACAAATTTGGTAAGAAGATTTAACTCAAAAGAAAGATTCATTTATGAAACAGGCATCACTTCTCTCATGAACATGGTAGAGTCAGGTTTCAAAATTGATGTCAAATATTTTCAGTGAAATATTTGGTTAAATGCATCTGCTAAATGAAAAAATGTAAATATTTTGTCAATATTTGTCAGCATAAAACTAGCCTAAATGAATAAGTTAAATTTTAAGTTTGTTGCTCAGACAAAACATATCACTTCAGAAGACTAAATCTAATTTATTTTTTAAAACAAATTCTAGAAAGGTCTAAAATACATTCATAAATATATAACTTGAATAAAATACTGTGTAGAAACATGTTTTCACTAAAGTGCTAGTACATTTCATAATTAATTACATAGAAATGGCAAATAACGCTGAATTAAATGTGAAATTTTAAAGCAGAAATACTAAAATAGTATTTTCTTGCAAAACTTATCCAAAAAATCTTCTATTTACAGGTTTAATATTACATTATGATTCTTTAATGATGCTTTTGCATCCTTTCCAAAAATATTTTTCATTCAGTGGAATGAGGTTTGGAAAAACAAGTTCACTTTCAGAACAGAAATTAACAGATAATTTACTCACCCCCTTGTCATGCTCCTTGTCTTTCTTTCTGCAGTTAATAAGAAAGTATGTTTCTTGAGGAAAAACATTCAGGAATTATTAGAGTTTGAACTTCTAAAATGCAATTTAAATGCAGCTTCAAATGGCTCTAAATGTTCCAGAGGAAGAAGCGTCTTATCTAGCAAAACTATTGGTAATTTTTAAAACAAATTGACAATTTGTATACGTTTTAACCTCAAACGCTCTTGTCTAAGTCTGTGTGAACTCAGTTAGAGTATGTCGAACATAGAGTTAGGGTATGTTGAAAAACTGACCCAGATTACACAGACTACGCATGCGCATCACAGAGACGAGACAAGACGAGCTTTTGAGGTTAAAAAGTATATAAATTGTCAATTTGTTTCGAAAATGACCGATCGATTTGCTAGATAAGACCCTTCTTCCTTGGCTGGGATTGTTTAGAGCCATTTGAAGTTGCATTTAAACTGCATTTTGGAAGTTCAAACTTGGGGGCACCATTGAAGTCCACTATATGGAGAACTTTCCTGAAATACATAATTTCTTATCGATTGAAGAAAGAAAGACATGAAGATCTTGGATGACAAGGGGGGTGAGAAAATTATCTGTAAATTTTTGTTCTAGAAGTGAACTTCTCCTTTAATTTCTGTGTGAACTGTTCCATAAAGCACATCTCTCACTGTTCACTTTTCTTAATCAGGAAGTCACAGTGGTTTGGTGCTGGAAAGCTTTAACCCATCTTCAATCCAAAAACACTGGAAATCCTGATCCTGCTACAACAGCTGTTAATTAGCACACTTAATTACAAGCTTAGCCCTGTCTGACAGGAATGTGATCCATCCCGCGCTAAAGTAATTAAACGATACAGCAACGATTCACTGGTGCCTCCTGGACTGTGGAGAGAAGCCAGTGTTAAAAAGCTTCCCTATCCGGAAGCTTTGCATTTAGTCTGTTCATTATTCTCTCACAGAGCAGTGAAGGAATGACATGTTTGGAAAAAATTCACTTTAAATAATACGGCTTGGAAAATGCTGCATCATTCTAATAATGAAACAATTCTAACACACAGCCCCTTTTGTGAAGTGCTTCAAAATGACCAGCTATTAAATTGCCTGTTACTGTTAAGGTCAGTCTATAAAATTATATGACAGCTTTTGATGTCTATAACAAAGGACTGAGTATTTAATATCATCGCCATCCAGACGAAACCACATCGTAAGTCTATTTCCCAACAAGACACAAAATGGACACTAAGCCACAGACATCTAATATCAGAAACTAAATTGATTGTTGAGTAATCCATCACGGCCCATTTAACAGCTAACTGGCCACATTCGCTCATTATGACTGCAGATTCGATGTCTTTAGTCAATAGATCTTCAAAATAATGTTCTTCATTTCCGCAAACGAGTTGAATCTCTGAAAAGAGTTGCAGGAATTCGATATACATTTTTGATGACAATAGAAGGGAAAAAACTGAAAATCTCTCTCTGCTCTTAAATCTGTTTCAGCATAAGTGCTTCCTTTGAAATTACTTACTGGAAAATCCCACAAATATGGTGTCATAATCTAATCTTGCCTAACCAGCCATTCATCCTGCCATGATCGCCTGATATACGCAGAAGTGGGGCGGATGCAGGTTGGACCATTGAAAGGTCACTGCACTCACTCGGAGGGTAATGAGGCACAAGGAAATGGGGGCAGCCAAGAGTTTTCATTCCCCAAAAGACACATGATAGATAGTTACATGTGGATGTACCACACACAGGACCTTGAGTTTGACACAAGGCTTCTTTGACCCCATTAGATCACTATGTGTTAATCATCAGCCATTCGCACACACACAGACACAAACACGCATAATGGCTACAAACATGAGATTATACTTAAGCAATCACATAAGGAAGAGTGCACAGCACAAGGCCTCAAGCCATTGGAAGACTGAACATTTGGCCAGCTGTTGGGGATGGGAAAGGATTTATTCTCTCTCTCTCTCTCTCTCTCTCTCTCTCTATATATATATATCAGGGGCGTTTTCTCCGAGGAGGCAAGAAAGGCAGTGCCTCCTCAAAATATTGGATGAAAAAAAAAAAAAAGTAGTACAAAAATAAATAAACTCCAATATTATAAAATATAACATTAAAAAGTGTTTAAATCCCTAATTTTTCTAAAGAAACAATGCCCAATAGTGTTTTAGAAGCACACGGTGAGTTTGGCAGGGGGTAATTAAGAATAAATTGGGGAAAGTCATGTGAGAGGAGGCAATGCCTCCATTGCAATATGACTGGATATGACTGGTTATGATCAGCTGTGATTGGTTTATGCGATAAATCCCACCTGCAGTGTTTGTGCGCTAGGGCTGGACAATATGGGCTAAAATTAAATATTAACTAAACATTTTAACCTTGATTACGATTTCTACTGAGGGAGAAACTCATCCACCCCCCACCCCCCAAACCACTGACAAATTACGCCAGTTAAGCCATCCATGTTCAATGTCTGTTCTGTATTCTCCTATAAGTTATGGCCGATAAAAATATTTTCGAGCACAAAAAGTACACAAAAATTGGATTGCAAAAATCGGGTGGTATGTGTACTATTCTGATGACAAAACTCACGTAACAAGAAAGTGAAGTATACTTTGGGATTTAGAGGTACAGAATTTCGGCTTCGATTGCTTTTTGATTAATCGTCCAGCCCTATTGTACGTATTCCGTGTTCACAAATCAGTCTTTAAAACAGTAAGTAAACAACTCACACACTTAGATATAACCACTTTGTTACAGTACGTCAAAATAAAACTTAAAATGGCATAAAAACATGATCTGTAGTAGTTTTTAGTGAAATTTAAAGTAAATCTATGTTTGTAACCAATATTTACAGAGCTTTGGTGATCCAAAAAATTCTAAATTACTGTAGTTAAAAGTTAACTATTAAAAAGAATGGCTGAACGTAAGTTCACAGCTAAAATATATTGTTTAAATCGTTAGCGCATTGAGTTATCATTTTAATAAATGTAAAACGCTTAAAAGCACTTGATGATTGATGAGATTCATACTTTAATAAACAGAATATTGATTACATTGTTAAAGGAGAAGTTCACTTCCAGAAGAAAAATTTACAGATAATTTACTTTCCCCCTTGTCATCCAAGATGTTATGTTTTTTGTAAAGAAATTATGTTTCTTGAGGAAACCATTCCAGAATCTTTCTCCATATACAGTAGTGGACTTCTATGGTGCCCGTGAGTTTGAACTTCCAAAACGCAGTTTCAATGCAGCTTCAAAGGGCTCTAAACGACCCCAGCCGAGGAAGAAGAGTCTTATCTAGTGGAACGATCGGTTATTTTGGCTATAAAAAAAAAAAATAATAATAATAATTTTCTCCTCCAGCTTCAAAATCATCCCACATCGCTGCAGAAGTACCAATCGTGAACGTGCAAAGGAGTTTCAAACACCCTTTACAAAATAAAAAGGTAAAACAGCGATATTGAAGTTGGAGGATTTTGAAGTTGGAGGAGAAAATGAGATGGGGGTTTTTCGACCTACCCTAACTGTATTGACCTGGATTACACTTAGACTGCACACGGCGGAGCTAGACAAGACGAGCATTTGAGGTTAGAAAGTATATAAATTGTACCTTTTTTAAACTGCATTTTGGAAGTTCAAACTCGGGGGCACCATAGAAGTCCACTATATGGAGAAAAATCCTGAAATGTTTTCCTCAAGAAATATAATTTCTTTATGACTGAAGAAAAAAAGATACGAACATCTTGGATGACAAGGTGGTGAGTAAATTATCTGTAAATGTTTGTTCTGGAAGTGAACTTCTCCTTTAAAGTAAAAATATAAAATATTTTTTTTCTTTTTCTGAGAGTGTAAGTAATGTTTATTTACCAAGAAAATGTGACTGGGACATGAATTTGCATTTAATTAAAAACACTTTGAGGACTTTGCCTCCTCATTTTAAAACACCACTCCACACCACTCAGTCAATAAAAGTGAATCAAACAAATAATCAACAGTAAAACGCATTCCTTTAAATATGGCCACAAACTACCTTCTCATTGCTTAAGGCTTCGCAGGCCAATCTTGCTCCCAGCTGCCACGGAGAGTCACCTTCAGCCTCTCAGTCTTCTCCAAGCACTATGAATCAGTGCAAATTATATATGCATGCTGTTGATTCTGTACCGCTGCTTGCTAATCCTGTTATTTGAGTGCCCTTGATGTGAGGGTATTGACAAAGTGTAAAGCTTGTTACTGGATTTCAGTTTTGTTTTTTTTTCCCTTTCCTCTCTCATTCCCTCTTGTTCCACCTGTGATTCTGTGTTTGTATTGAGACTTGCTTCCTTGGTGAATCCCGGAATGCAACCTTGTAAAATAAATTTGAGACTTTTAGGAGATTTATCGAAACTCCAATCTTTGTTTGTGCCAGCAGTCATTACACCCGGTGTATCAGTCCAAATAAGCATTAGATTAATGGTGTAGATAAGTTAGAGAGAACAGGAGCTCTTGATCAGGGTGGTGCTGTCAGAATGCAAACGGCTGTTTATATGTGTGTGCCTGTTTACTATACTTTCAGGTCAAATTTGCCTAGAGAAGTAAGCCAAGCAAGATGAAACCTTTTTTTGGAGGACAGTTGGGATATCCCAGTTTCGAAAAATGTAATATTATAAAACAACATTAAATAAAATAATAGTAATTTATTAAAATAATAAAACTACACTCTAAATGCTGGGTTACTTTTTAACCTAAATGCTGGGTTCAGCCCATTGGGTCATTTTATTGGGTTATTTGTAACATTTTTACTCAGGTGCTGGGTTATTTTTTTTTTTTACCCAAACGCTGAGTTCAACTTGTTGGGTCATTTTATTGTTTTATTTTTAATATTTTTTACTCAGGTGCTGGGTAGTTTTTCTGTAACTAAGTTGCTGGGTCATTTTTAATGCTGAGTTATTTTTTTCTACCCAACTGCTGGGTTGAGCCTGTCTCTGAAGAAACAACCCAGCTGCTGAGTTACAGTCAGTCAGAGCGCAATCTTTTTGAGTCCTCTACAGGAGAGACCCGTTCCTAGCGCCATGGATTTGCACTTCAGCGTAATAAAGGTTTGTATACAGTTTATTTCATTTATAAAGTCTTTACTGTGCTATAAATTGTATTATTTTACACAACGCAACATAAGGACGAGATGTCAGTCAGCTGTGTCAGCATTGGTTGTTTCGCAGGATAGAAACGCCTTTTGCCTTGCATAAAAAAACAGATTTTATTCGTTATTGTTTGAGTTTAATCTTAAAATATGTTCTCTAATGTCAGTACTGCTTGTTTATGGGCAGTTTTTGGAGTTAGTCAAGGCATCTTTCAGCTACGAGTGAAACGCAAGGCCCAGCAAACAGCAGCCCCTCACCTCACCTTAAAACAATTCAACCAAGTCACTTTTTTAAATTATACAAGATAAAAATTAAATCAATGTCTTCATTTGCTAGTTCAAGTTAGATTGTCAGGTTGGTTTAGAGTTAGGGGACAGTAATAACAATGTCACTGGAAGGTCCACCATGGAGAAAGAAAGAAAGAAAGAAAGAAAGAAAGAAAGAAAGAAAGAAAGAAAGAAAGAAAGAAAGAAGGAAAGACTCTTTCTTTTTGCTCTCAATCTGTTAGATTTCCCTGAAAGCAGAGTGCACACATCTACATATTCATTACTTTTAGTCCTATTTCCATTTATATATTTATACATATTGTAATTTTCTTTTGTCTTGCAGTCTGCCTTCTGTCCATTCTTTGATACATCCTTCTAAAAAGTCTTTTCAGCAGTAATTTACTTTGGGACACTTTTTAAAAAGTGCACACACACACACACACACACACACACACACACGCACAGAGAGCACAGAGAGCACAGAGACATTGTGGTAATTAATGCTTTCAGATGTGTAATCAGCCTTTTTCAACATACTGTGCTAAACCGAGTTTCTCCTGAGAGGCAGTGATTGTGAATTATAACACTTCTCTCTAAAGTGCTGTTTCATCACAAACTTTAAAAAAAAAGAAGAAAAAAGAAAATTGCCCTTAAGTGAGAGGCAGATTTTTATGATAATCATGTCAAAACAAAAATGTGATACCATTTAAATGTGTGAGGAGCCTTTGCTCTAATGTTCTCACTGTGTTCTGCAATTTCCCCACAAACTGACACATTGAGAGACTTTTCATTGATTGTATTTATCTAATCTCAAACTACCTAACTGAAAAGAATCTAAAAGAAAATTTTTCAGACCCTGCCTATCAGACTATAAAGACTTTGACAGCTAAATGTAATTCCATGTATAGGAGCGTCTGAGAGAGCGTCTTTTATTGCTAGAACTTTTGCCTCATGACTGTTCAGCCTGTCTGCAAATTAATTTATTCCAGTTCATGCACGTGCGTGAGGTGAGGTGTAAGAGTACGTGGGCAAGTGAAAGCTTGTGGCTTACTGAAGTAACATCTGTCATTACCCTACAGAAGCATGCATCCAATTAGCTGTATTTTCAATAAATCAGTAGCTAGGGATCATACGGGTCAAGTTCTGTAAACAGCACTATTTAATTGCAAAAAGGCGATGTGCCTCTGCTTCAGAAACAAGATGGCTCTTATTGTCTTTCAAGGTAACACTGGAAAACCCCTACTGTGAATTTTCAAACACAATTTGGGACGCTTTGGAAATACGCTGTATAAAGCAATTTAAGTGATGGACAGGTCAACATTTTTGGACTTTTCTTCAGCCAAAATATTTGATGGTTTGGTGTACATCTGTTCCAAAATATAACTCAGAGCTGTGCTAATAGTCTCAGCCATTTCATTTCCACACTGGCAGCTCAAGCCAGAAGGAATATAACTGAGTGATTCCTAACTACGCCCAGCGAAAAACCGCCCTCTCCCCTGTCAGGCTTCTAGCTCACACCTATACACTTCATAACATATACAGTAGCTGTACACATAATGTTTTGACAAGTGGTAGCTTTACACAACTACTCCAGACTGCAAAAAAAAAATAAAATAAAAATAATAACAGATCCTGAAAAAAAGTGTTTCCAGCACGGATAATAAATCAGCATATTAGAACGATTTCTAAAGGATCATGTGACACTGATGGAGTAATGATACTGAAAAATTCAGCTTTGATCACAGAAATAATTTCAATTTTTATGTATATTAAAATAGAAGAACGTTGTTTTACATCGTAATAATATTTCACAATATAAACTTTTTTTCTGTATTTTTGATCAAATAAACGCAGCCTTGATGAGCATTAGAAACTTATTTCAAATACATTAAAAATCTGTGATGTGTATATTTAAAAAAAACAAAAAAAAAAAACACATGCATGAAATACATATGTATTTAATTTCTTTAATTACATTAATTACAACAAAACCTACTTATACCACCTAACCTGTCCCTAACCTTACGCATATCCCACCTCAATAGCAGCAAAAGTTTTTTTTGCACTACAATATGAACACAATAAGTATGTTGTATTTATTTTTTTATGTAAATGCATAGTAGTTGAGGCCACCTAATATAAAGTGGGAAAATAAAATAAAATAAAATAAAATAAAATAAAATAAAATAAAATAAAATAAAATAAAATAAAATAAAATAAAATAAAATAAAATAAAATAAAATAAAATAAAATAAAATAAAATAAAATAAAATAATTTTAGATTCACTGAATGCACATACACATTGACAGACTGGAGACAAAACGTTCACAAGAGCAACCAAGTATTCCCCGATCTCACTCTTTGCAATCCCCTTCCATTTTGTCTACATCCTGCATGTTTGTCCTCTAGAGCTGAGGCATTTCTCTTCTTCTTTTGTCTTCTTTGGCTTATAGAGACATCCTCCAGCTGTCTACATCTTCCAGCTCGCCCTAGTGAAGAATAAGCAAGCTGTTGCCTCCCGTCACTTTTGAGGATGAACCTCATTGTCTACTATTGGCTGGCAGCACAAAGTGAAGGCATGTGACAATCACTCCTGGGAAACCGCATGTTCGGTGCTGAATGCTTGTGCAAATCTTTTGATGGGAGAGGTGAGATGTAGGTGGCACCAATACAACTGATAAGAAAAAGCCAAGTTTGGTCAAACTATAATCCATCCCACAAACACTAAGCATGTATAATTCTACAATTTGGCATTAACTTAAAATGTACATGCATACACTCTAGGTACAAGGTAGAAAAGCTGTCACTGAAGCGGTACCGTTTCAAAGGCTACTCATATGTACCTTTAAGCTACTAACAACCATGCTTTAGGGGTAAATAAGGTTCAAAAGTGTACCATTTGAAAGAGTACCTCCCTAGTGACAGCTTTTGAGCTTTTTTTCTGAGACCGCATTTAACAAACATTCCAAATAAGACAAGAAAAAATGGCGAAAATAGCATTTACAAGCATTTTAAAAATGTCAGCGATACTGTGAGAAACAGCGATAGTGTGTGGGCTACACTTTAGAGAATTTCAACATGAGGAGGTCATAGAAAACTAGAAATAACACTAGAAAAATAAGAGTTCTGTTGTTGTTTTTTATATATATATATATATATCTTCATGAAACCGCTCTCAGAAACCCCTCGGCTCTGTTGACTGTGCCTCTCCACTGCTATTATTACTTCTCACGTAGCTGTCACAGCCATCACAGGCCTCAGATCGGAGAACATGCCTCTCCAGCTCTTACTTTCATTACGTCTTTCCTCCTTACATTTCCTATCTCTTCTCTTACTCACCCATTTCTGCTCTACCAAAATCAAGCTGGTCTTGGCTGACATGTCCAGAGTCTGATAGGCGTTCAAATAAGCTGTCAAATGGTGAAAGAAATAAAAGTATAACATGCCATAAGGCAATTACTGTCAAAGCACAATGTGAAACCCTAGAAAAAGTGTGTTTGTACAATGTGTGTTTTCCTCTAAATGTGTTAATTTGCTGGCGAGACCTTTAATTTGAGATGGTTCCCACATTCGAGTGTCAATATCTTGATGTGATAACTGGCTGATGGGTTTGAAGTAATTATCATACAGGCTCTATAGGAGGACCCTTGAGCAGAATCAAACCCCACCAAACTACAACTAGGATTAGAAACATGCAGCAGGGGGGGAAAAAAGAAAGGAAGGAAAGAAGGAAGGAAGGAAAAAAGCCTCTGGCACAGGCTGGGCACCTGCTATTGTTCTCTGAGCTGCTAGATCGATCATTTTACAAAACCCTCATTTACATCAGTGCCTTATTAGTGCTTCGCTTTTCACTGGGTTGATGTGCTTATGTTTTCGGGTGCCAGATTTCCTTTTGATGTGTTGTGGCATGAAATTTTATTTCCATGACTCTCTGCCCTTGAAATCAAAAACAGTTAATTCTTCATCAAAAAGCAAAAGGCCCAAGGGATACGTTTTTTTTCTTTCTTTCTTTATAATACTATAGGCTTTCATGAGCATGTTTATATCAAAAAGGATTGTGCAGCATTCAAAATTGAATTAAGAATGCCTTTTAAACCCTAATTTGAACTGATTTTATATAGAGGTGACAAACATTAACAAATATATTGTGACAAAAAAGTAAAATAAAATAAAATAAAAATAAAAGCAAATATTATATTATATTATATTATATTATATTATATTATATTATATTATATTATATTATATTATATTATATTATATTATATTATATTATATTATATTATATTATATTATATTATATTATATTATATTATATTATGGCATATATTTTTATTTTCAGAAAAAAAAGACCAAAAGACATTATCATTCAATTTTGTATCAGTTTTTTTTTTTTTTTTCAAGAAACATTACATAATATTAATAATTAATGCCTGCAATGACACCAAAAGAAATAAACTGAACAATACGGTTCAGTTTGTTAAGTTACAATGTTAGGTTTCATTAGTTTTTACAGCATTTATTTTATGAAGTTTATTGATTATTGTAATGTATATTAATAAAAATACTATTATTGACTGGTAAATCATAAATTTAATTTAAAAGGCTTTTAAAATTGATGTTTAAGACTGAAAAGATTAATTCAATTCTAATTAACAAATGTACAAGAAGTGTTGCCATAATTTATATATATTTCTGTATATAATGTATATAATCTTTATGATTTATATAAATTTCATTACACTAAATAATTATCTTTCATTTTGCAGAAGTGGAAAAATACATAAATACCCAGAATACTCAAATTTACCTTCTTCAAAATAGCATGAAGCCAACTACAGGATGCAAACAGAACACAGATGACACAGACTGCTTAAATTATTTTGTTATCTTATTAACGTGTGTTGAATTTCTTAGAATTGCATTCATTTAAGCAACCTCCAATTTAGCATCATGTGGGATTGGCCAATTTGATTTGATTTGAATATGATTTGAAAGGAAGCTAATTCTGGATGTTGCCCATCGCTGATATCAAGCCCGTTTCGAAATGAATGAAAACTACATTTATTCACCAAACTGCTGGGTTTAAAACAGAATTCCCTCAGACATTTTGTGACCTACATACTAACCAGTCAAAATGTCTAATTCACATTACTCAATAGCTCTGTAAGCTCACATTAAACTTTCAGACAGTAAAAGTAACTTAGGCACGGTCAAACAAGTTTTGTCTGACATGTCTAAATACAGAGTAGAAACTAGGCTACTCTGTGACAAGCCAACATGAAACTTTATACACTAGTTTTTACAGTTCCATTCAAGGATCTTGTCCTTAAAGAGTCATTTTGTTTTCTGACATGTTGTGACACTGTAGCATGTCCCAGTGATAAGTTGACATTCGAAAGCCGGGTGCGTTTCAATATCGAAATATGTCTATCACAATGCTACCCCCTATTAAATGAGCACTAAACTCAACGTTCCGTCTCACCGAACTCAAAATAGTCATAAACAACACCATAAAATATTGCAATCTATATTTCAACCCAGATATACCTTCAGATTCAGTTAGAGCTCATAGTTGCAGTTTTTTTTTTAAGTTGCAAAACAGTATTAACACATTACCATTTAACAGTCGGTTAACAGAGTTAACAGTCAGATAATGAATGTTTCCTAAACTCCCCCCCCATTTGCAATTGGTCAAGTAAACAGCTAGCCCCGCCTCTAAACGTACATCATTGGCTGAGCCACTGTTGCTATGCCAGGCTGGTCGGAATTCTCAAACAAACAGAGAAATGTTTTGAAAGCACCATTGTTTACACCTCTCAGGTGAATGAACATCAAACGTGTTACTCACAGTTGTCTCTTCATATTAAACTAGAATAAAAGAAAGGTTATTAACATTTCAAGTGTTTAAAAATGACATACTTCACTTTTATGATCTACTATGGCAATGGTGTTATGAAACCTGGTGCTGAGAGTAATTCCCCAAACCGGTAATGGCACAGAATAAAAAAGATGAATGGTGTGCTGAATTGACTCGGTTCGTGCATTGAATTCCAGGACCCTCATCTTTGCTGAATGACAAAATGACAATTAAAAGTGATGAGTCAAATGAATATTGAACATGGACATTTTGGGATGGCAGCCATGTATAGTATTCTCCATAAAAATGGATGAGGTGGAATTCCTCAGGAATAATAAATAAAAGAAAACAGTGAATTAATTTTTGATGTCTTTTGTCCCAGTAAAGCCTTTGAGTGTTATCATCATGTATTAATGGTGAACAGTCAAAGCCCCATATGAACAGATATAGCTGTAAGTTAATCCGTTTTCCACCTATTTCCTGACAAGGTTTTTCTAATGATGATGACGGTGTCTCAGAGTATGAATAGGAAAAAAATCCTGCAATTCATTTTAATCCATTCAGGCGGTATTGAAAAGCTTTGGTTAAAAAGTATGGTCTGAATGAGATAAATGTTAATACATATAAGATATGGAACTCATACTGTATCCTCTCCTATATCCTATTTGAGGTATGATTTCTGAGATTCATTTTTCAACTGTATTCATCAACTGATTTTTGAAACAAAATGGCTCTCAAAGCTGCAATGCAATTATGTTAAAAGAGGCAATAATGAAGCTGAACTCAATTAATCATTCTACCATAAGATCGAGATAATGAGAGAAATTTGTTAAACAACATAACTCAAATAACGCATAGTGTTTGAGTGCTTAATTTCTCAGCCACCTCATAAACAAGTGTTTGATGTGAGAATGAAGGTCTATAAAGCAGTCGATTCAAAACAGGGTATGCTGAATTTTGAACGAGCTAGAGACTGAAAAGCGGAGGATTTCCTCCCTCTTTAAATACAGAAGACTACATTAACGGCGCCTATAGGGACAGGCTATATATCTGACATCTCTCAATATGTTGCTTCAATTATGCATGAGCGTGGTGAAAAAATGTAAATGTACTTCTATAAACAGGATCTGCAATTCTTTGTCCTCCATGCCAAACAGGAGATAAGCACCATTCAGCTCAGTAAATATTCATCACTGTGCTTGTTGTTTCTGTGGATAGGATTAGGCACAGCATATTAACTGGCCCTTGGGGTAAAGGGACGATCTAGCCGAATGGCTCGTCGACGGCTGTGATCGTCTTACCTCAAACATACAAAGTCACTTAAGAGATGGGAGGTTGTTTAAATGCAACGGGGGAAAAAAGGAATTAAAATCCATATATATGTGTGTATAATTAGTTGAATAATATGTGAGCTGGAGACTGTTGTCTTACTGACCAGACCAGATTGAATTTCATTATGTGTTTACTAATTTATTCTTTATTACCTCAATTCAGAGCGAGCTTCATCAATTATACAATGCCTTTCATGGTTTTGCTTCATATTTTAATGCATTACACCTATGCAGGCGCGTTATCATGAATAATATATATAATGAACCGAGCTAATCATGCTATCAATTTGTTTTCAAGACATATTTTATTTTTACAGACTCATTTAAAGAGCAAATAAAGAAAAGAACAAAAATGTTGTACAAATACTTTTAGCCTGCAGCACGCAACACATATTTGTGTATTTTAATATTGTATGCAATTTTTAAATCTCCAAAAGCAGAGTTTAAATATTTAATGGGATGGATTCATAAGAACTATGTTTTGATGCACTGAATTATGTCCCATATGAGTTACCATATGAAATTACACGAGAAAAAGCAAGCACATCAAATTCCTCGTGTAGAATTAAGGATCAAATTGCAAAGCACATACACAGAAACAACAGGAAACAAACTATACCTGTAATCAACCTAACAGTTTTCCGATAGCATCTGACCTTCAGAACTTAACAAAAACTCCCCTCTATGCTTAAAACCAAGCAAGTAGGAGCAAAGCCATTAATAAAACTTGAGAATAACCTTTCAAGAGCTTCACATGCTGAGTAAAGTGGGCAGGTGAAACTCTGACAGGTGAACGTTTCTGGAGTAGACAGCCCAGGCAAGCCAGGCATTAAAGTGTCAGAACATTGCTGTACCAAACTATCATTCAATGGACAGGAGCACAAAGACTCCATCAGATAGAATCTAGCATTAAGGGCTTGGCTGTCTTTTAATTTAACACAGTTCAACAGACAGGGTTAAAATTGTTTGCTTTGTAAAGGGCAGGGATGTTTTGTACAGTTTGTCAAAAAATGATAGCTTCGGGAATGACAATGTTGACTTCTTTCGATAATTTAAGTCAATGGAATTGGGTGAATTCCAATTGGAATTGAGCATCCAAAGGGCAGGGCCCTTGAAATGGGGATTTTGGAGGGAGCAGGGCACTTGTGTTTCATAATGAAGCCATTTGGAACAAACTTGGCAAACAGAGCAAAGACAATCCTGAGTAAAATCCTCATTAGCATCACCTGGAATTTTACCATGAAACTTCAGTGCTCCATCCATAAGTAGTACAAACATCTCAGCTCAGTGTTGTTGGACTAAATATTCACACTCAGACGCTGCTTTAGTACTCCTTTTGTGTTCTACTACACAGTTTTTTTTTTTTTTTTTTTTTTTTTATGTAAAGATGCGCTAGACAGATGCGTTTGACCATTATGCTTGCTTCATTTATAGTATGGAAGCCAGTTTCCACCACTAAATAAAAAATAAAAAAGGTAATTGCGACTTTTTATGTGACTTTGCACAACTGCAAGTTATAAAGTCAGAATAACAGGATATAAACTTGCAATGCAATGTGAGTTTGTATCTTACATTTCTGACTTTTTTTTTCTCCAGAAGGAAACACGATGCATCCGGGGGGTGAAAACTTTTTGAATTTGAAGATCAGGGTAAATTGAACTTATTTCATCTTCTGGGAAACATGTAACTATCTTCTGTAGCCTCTGAAGGGCAATAATAAATGAAAAAAAAAATATGATTTTTATACAAAATTTTTGCATAAAGTTTTCACCCCCTGGCTCTAAATGTGTTTTTTTCCTTCTGGAGCATCAGTGAACATTTGAACCTTCTGTAATAGTTATAGTTAATAGCATACGAGTCCCTCAGTTGTCTTCAGTGTGAAAAGATGGATCTCAAAATCATACAGTCATTGTTGGAAAAGGTTCAAATACACAAAAATGCTGGAAAACTAAAGAATTTGTGGAACCTAAAGGATTTTTCTGAAGAACAG
Source organism: Cirrhinus mrigala (assembly GCA_036247105.1). Taxonomy (NCBI): domain Eukaryota; kingdom Metazoa; phylum Chordata; class Actinopteri; order Cypriniformes; family Cyprinidae; genus Cirrhinus; species Cirrhinus mrigala. The sequence goes on from CM070025.1 coordinate 20,473,040, forward strand.
CAGGCAGTTTAACTGTTTAGGACAAACAAGGGACTCATGAACAACTATCACTAAAACAAAAAAAACAAAAAAAAAAAAAACACACACAGCTGTGGATCATTCAGGTAACAACACAGTATTAGGAATCAAAGGAATGTAAACTTTTGAACAGGGTCATTTTTATAAAATCTTATTTTTTCTTGTGGACTATATGTAAACATCTTTTAAGTAAAAAATCTTATTCAGGTCAGTAAATAACAAAATAACATGCATTTTAATGATTCTGAAAGGGGGATGCAAACTTTTGACCTCAACTGTATGTGAATGACCCCCAAGAACTGATGTATAAAGGACTGTAACATTTCATCCCCACCAATACAAAACTGCATTACATTATATGACTATTCAATGTAAATGAAAAGCATAACAAATATCAATTTATTGGTTTAACAATAATTTTCTGTTTCTAGTAGTCTTTGAACTCTCAAGATTAAGCGCTTTCTGCTTTTTACTGTGTTTTATTCCAAACTGTAAGTGCTAAGGAGATGTCCGCACTGCTCTTTTAGCTGATTCATACCACAAGTTATCAAATGGGAAGCTCATTTGGCATTAAGCCTTGGAACGAGGTGACATTTCAGGGCTTTTTTCCTAGACATCTACTTCCATTTAGCATCTAAGAGGACTAGCGCTTACATCAGCATTGTTCCACCACGAGAGTGGGGCCAGTGTCCAAGACGAGACAGTGCGACAAAAAAAGAAAAAAACACAACCAAAATTTGTACATCTCAATACCTAAAAGACTTCATTTTTGTGCAGAGTGAGAGAAAGAGCACACAATGTGTTCGTCCAAGAGACGCGCTCTGTGTGTGAAGATTACCTTAGAGAAGCGATCAAAGAACTGCCAGGCTACTCTGTGTCTAATATTAACATTCCTAAATATAATGTCTGTCTGTCACTGACGTCTTACTTAAAAATAGATCAAATAAAAGTTGAGGCTCTTTTCCCTTCCTTTCAGCCAGGACTTTGAATAATTCATGGCTCTGTCCAAACAAAACCACAACCACAGTCACATTAACGACCTGACAAACATCCTTTCTTTCCTGTCTTGTGTTTCCACTGCACAGGTCCAAAAGATACTTGCTGAGGTATTAATAAAAACTGTTTAGATTTGTTTCATAGACCTTATTTTCATTATCACTGATATTTACTATAATCTGTTTTATGTCTAATCTCCAAGCAGCTCTTTGTGCATGTCTTTGGTGAAATGAAATTATGAGGGCAATAGGGTACAGTAATACCTTAATTGGCACTAAACTGTTATCACAACTGCTGAACATGGCGGTGGGAGCAAAAACAGAGGGAGTAATTATCACTTCACTATTTAAATCATGATGGATGTATCATAGGCCGCCTGCACTGATGTGAAGAAAAAACACCAAAGGCAGTGAACGTCTGTGGCATATGGCACGGCAGCCTGTGTAATAAGTCACTGAGGTCTTTAAGATGTCTGTGTGATCATGCTAGTTAGCAAGACTGCTATTTTTTTTTTTTAATACTATGGAGAGACAGCTAGAAGCAAACAGCAAAATCTAAAATCTAATATACACTGCCGTTCAAATGTTTGGGATCAGTACGATTTTTATGCTCATCAAAGTTACATTCATTTGATCATATATAATGAAAAAAAAAATATTATGAAATATTGTGATTGTTGTGAAAATAACAATTTTATATTTTAATATACTTTAAAATATAATTTAAAATATAATTTATTTAATATAATAAATCATTATAATATGCAAATTTATTATCAATGTTAGAAACAGCTGTGCTGCTTCATATTTTTTTGGAACCTATGATACAGCACAAGAGCATTTATTCAAAATAGAAATCTTTTCTAACAATGTAAGTCTTTTCTATCAGTTTTTATAAATTTGACACATCCTTGCTGAATAAAAGTGTAAATTTCTTTCAAAAAAGGAAAGAAAGATAAAAATTACTGACCCTAAACTTTGTAGTGTATATTGTTACAAAAGATTTCTATTTCTATTTCAAATAAATGTTGTAACATTTTATTCATCAAAGATTCCTGAAAAAAGTATTACAGGTTCCAAAAAAAAAAAAAAATATATATATATATTTATTAAAAATAATATATATATATATATATATATATATATATATATATATATATATATATATATATATATATATATATATATATATATATATATATATATATATATATATGTTTCCTGTTCCAACTGTTTCCAACATTGATAATAAATCAGAATATTAGAATGATTTATGAAGGATCGTTTGACACTGAAGACTGGTGCAATGATGCTGAAAATTCAGCTTTGCATCACAGGAATAAATTCTACTTTTAAGTATATTAAAATAGAAAACCACTATTTTAAATTGCAATAATATTTTACAATATTACTTTTTTTCCTGTATTTTTAATCACATAAACACAGCCTTAAGTAGTCTTCTTTAAAACACATTAAAAATCTTTCTGATCCCAAACTTTTGAATAGCAGTGTATTATACACCTCGGTATGCGCGTTTCCTTAGACAATAAAAAATAACTGTAACACATGTTCCATATTTTCAGAACTACAAGCTTGTCAAAAACTCTTGTTTTGACTTTGGTCATGTCTTATCTTGCCTAGGGCACCAAGAGAGCAAGGACAGCCACTGGTGCCCCCTTGCAAAAACAAATGGATGACGGTGCTGGCAAGTAGTAAGCCATTTATAGACTGACTTCCCAGAAGAACGTTAACACTGTGGCTTGGTAAAACTTTCAAAACTTTGATGTCTGAGTCAACTTACGGCTCAAATAATGGTTTGAACCAAAAAAAATTTATTCATGTGTAAATACAGAAAATAATTAAATAAGATTGACTTCTTCAAATAAATGGAGCAATTTAAGAGCCAATAATTCTCACCAAAATGCTTGTGTTCTTTTAATATGGCCAGTTGCAGTTCTGTTTGGTACTGCTATTAGTACAGAAATGACACACTCCACAAATACATGTTGCTGAGCTGACTCAATTTAAGAGCCAATAATTCTCACCAAAATGCTTGTGTTCTTCTAATACGGCCAACTGCAGTTCTGTTTGGTACTGCTATTAGTGCAGAAATGACACATTCCACAAATACATGTTGCTGAGCTGACTCAAAAACTAACATCTCATTTTGTTTCTTTCTAAGAGGGATGCTGAGAAACCTGAAAAAGTTGGTATCAACTTCTAGGCAATGGCTGAATCTGCACTAGAGTTCAACTTCAGACCATGGACGTTCAAATTCTCAGAGTATCAGCTGTACTTTTGAACCCAGAGTGAGCTCACTGCAGCAGTCTCCTCTGATGCAGGTATTCACCTCCCTCTTTTGGCAGGGCTCCCATCTCAGATCATCCAATACGGTCATTGCTGCACTCCATAGCTGTACTCATGTAATAAATGGCGTTCGTCCATCATTTAAACGACAGTTGCACATAGGAATTGAATTCAGTGGAATTACATACTGTCCTACAGACTGTGGCGAGATCTTTCTAACCACAGCATAAATCAAAATCGTTATGGCTGCATGGTTTAAGCTAATGGAATACAGATAGCATCTGCAGTGTGGTACCTTACTGCTGTATAATTAGAGCATTTGTCTTTATATAAGTTAGTGGTTCTCAAACTTTTCAGCTGGTGTTGAAACAAAAATCTTGGACCAATGAATACAACAGATCTAAGGGTTACCACAAAACAATTATCCGCATAAAATGAACTAGATTTCGACTTTCAGCTAACAAAACCAAATGAGCCAACTGTTCGCTAACAAGTTGGACGAAACACACTTGATTAACCAGTAAATGAATCAGAAAAAGAAAGTCAGAAAATATGTTACAATATCTGAAACTGTTGATGTTGTGTTAATGTTTTCTTTTCTAAATATACAATCTTTTTCAAACAATGTCCAGAGAACTCATAAGATGCTACTAGAGATGAATTTTCTGCACTGAAAATGGGTAGTTATGTGAATAGTATTCAATTTCAAAAGACAGTGACACACATGTGCGTCAGAGAATATCATCTGTAGGTGAAATAAACAACAAAAAAATTAGCATAATCATCAAACTACATTTGTGCTGCTTATTCACTAACACAAAGACATGAGAGAGAAAGAAATTACTAAGGAGCACTACTATAATACAGTGCCTTATAGTGTGTGACCTGTTTTCTTTTTGGCCTTAAAAGACTCTCATGAAAACAGGAAATGTTGTTATTTTGATGTCTTATTTCTATTATCACAGCACAGACGCATATAACAACCTGTCAAACTTGTGATTTTATAACTAGGCTCAAAAATGAGATTTATTAAATCGTAATAGCTGTGATTTTCTCAAGCCCAAAATTACATTTAAAGAACAAGAATAACAATAAATAGAATAGAAAATAATAACAAAATAAATATATTTATATAATACTGTATGTATATTTAATAAATATACACAATTATTAGGGAAAATATCTATACATAAGTTGAAAAATTTGGGATCAGTAAAAAAAAAAATAATAATAAGTTTTGCATTTATTTGATCAAAATACAAAAAAAAAAAAAAAAAAAATAGTAATACTGTAAAATGATTTGTTATTTCGGGAGAAAAAAAAAATCTGACAGTAGTGCAGGTATAAACTTCCAAATATTTTCACTACAACAGCAGTACTGCATTTGCAATCTATAGATTTATGAATGAGAAGAACTTTAATACTTAGTACATTACACTGCATTAATGAGATCATTTGTGCTAAAGAGAACAGAGGCAGTACATAAGCAAAACTCACTGAGATAGCTTAGCATATGAAAGTGTCAAGAGGCTAGAAAATGTGGCAACGGCAGCGCCCACTCTGCAAAAAAGCTGCAACAGATTAAATAGCCTTCCACCACCCCATGAGTCTAAGAGCCAAATCCCTTTTACCCAGCAACAGCCCTTTATTATCTGTCAAGAAAACTTGAGAATGCTACATAAGCATGCATCATAGACTCTTACAAGGTTCTCTATAGCAGTGTTGTTACCGTTCACTAAAACTATTACGATTAAAATAATTTTTGTTAACTGCATTAAAGACGAAATAAAACAAATATTAAATGATAAACTTAACTAAATGGAAATTACACGTTGCCTTGCAACTAACTGAAACATATTTAAAGGGATAGTTCATGCAAAAATGAAAATTCTGTCATTAATTATTTACCCTCATGTTGTTCCAGACTTCACTTTGTATCTTCAGAACACAAATTCAGATATTTTTGATGAAATCCGGTGCTTTCTGACCCTGCATAGACAGGACACAACTGACACATTCAAACGGCCCAGAAAGGTAGTAAGGACATCCTTTTGGCCAGCATTGTCTGGGCCAATTTTGGTGAAAATCGGACAAACCATCTAGGATGAGTAGATTTTTCAAAAAACTCAAATTTGCAAAAAATTTTGAAATTTAAATTTTGGTATGCATTCAACTCGGCATGAACCAAGAGATCAGAGGAAAAAAATGTTGCTTACAATTTAAAAGTTATTGGCGGAAATATAAGTGCAAATTTGGCCTATTAGTGGCGCTACAGAGTTTGCAATAGAGACTCCAAAATTACTATGGTTAATATTGCGATGGTCCTCTATCTGTGTGCCAAATTTCATCGTTTTCCTGCAAGTGGTTTTATGGGCTCCAGAGTGGAAGAAGAAAAAGAAGAAGAAGAAGAAGAAGAAGAAGAAGAAGAAGACCTAAACAATAGGTGCCTAAAAACCTTTGGTGCTTGGCCCCTAATGACAAAAGCATGTAAAATGACTAAAAATTGAACAAATTAAAATACAGACTAATATAAAAACTGTAATAGTATAAAAATAACCAGAACTACACATTACAAATTGTAGTCTGTTACTAATTACAGATTACATAATGAAAATTGTATCTTCGTCACTCATTTTAGGTAATGTATTCTGACTACTTTTAGATTACTTTTAGATTACTTTTGTTTCTTGTTTTTTTTTAAATCAAACTTGTTTTAAACTTACCATCAAATGTACCATATTAATATTTAAAAAAATTGGGAAATAAAAGATAAATATATGATTTTTTTTTTTTTTTTTTTATATTAATACCATAAAATGCAATAAACGTTACATTAAACCAGTGTTTCGCAAACTGGGCATAATGTAAGAACTGCAGTAGGCTTGTGAGTTGATTAAACGCTAATAATTAATTAAATCGTAAAAATGTAGATTAAAAACGATTGAAACCCTTGAACATTAAACATTGAAATCAATGACATTACACTGCTAAAGTCTTCCAGATTTGAAATATTTTTGTCCAGACATCCTTATCCGTTTCATACTTGGTCTAACTTCTAGAGAGATGTTATTTTACATCAAATTCATAAGCATGGTTTGCAATTTTTATACAACATTTGTGAAATAGCCAAAGCTAAATGAAACCGTAGGATTTTTAGATTTTTTTTTTTTTTAAATAAGCAGAATCAATATATTATGAATAATTAATTGCCATTGTGAATAATCTGTAATAATGTAAAAAAAAAAATCTGATTATGAGCTTTTTTAAAATGAAATATCCTCTAATTACAAGTAAATTTTGGAATCTGATTACATAATCCAGATTACATGTAATCAGTTACTACCCAGCACTGTAAATAACATATAATAAATACTAACATATTGTTCTATAATCCTGGTCAGATTGCCGAATCACCAATGTTGGTAAAAAAACAGACATGTATTTTTTTTTTTTTTGGTCAGACATGTCTTCATGGGCTAAAATTGTGCAGTTAGAGACAGATTTTCTAAACCAATCAAGTCAGCGCATAAGCAGTCCCTGGCAAGAGCATCGCATTTAAGAAGGGTGCGGGTGTCAGCTTCAATTTCGGCAGGGCTGCTCAAAGTGGTGTGGGATTGATCAGGGATTTACGTCGTTAAGCAGGTGGTCCCCATGGTTGTCAAAGCCAGACAGGAAGAGGAAAGGAAAGGCACGACTGCTGCAGCCCACAGCGAGTCTGAGCTCTTTAATAAAAAAAGACCCTGTCAAAATTAAAGTCTAGCACATCAAAAGCCAGTCATTAAGGCTCATAGCCTCAGCGTCGAATTATCAGCGTTTTAATGCTCCTTGAGGAATTCCATCCGACAAAGGATAATTTTAGCTATTCCACACTTGGCCTTGCTAAGTAGGATTGGTTTAGAAGCATAAGCACTAGTGGAGAAGGGTAAAGATCATTGGAAGCCATAAATACGTACAACCAATGATCGATTTGCCTAATTAACTGACTCACATTACAGTTCCAGCATCGGAGTGACGTTATTTGTTTTTTTTTTCAACTCGCTACATGCTTGACCTTTAAAAGCACTGGTTTCCAGCCGAGGTTTTGGGACTTGTTTACAGCGAAGGCATGCGATGATAAGAGGTAACTTCGTTCAGCTAATTCAAAGCTTGAAGCGTATCTGAAATTCAGTCTCTGACCTAAATGATGCCGATTTATAGCAGTCTGATTAACAGAGCTACATTCCCTCAGCTGTGACAAGATGGCCCATTTCACTTGGGTTTACCAGTTTGTTATCCTTGACCTCTGCAGAGGACTGAGCCCATCCACAAACATTTATTAGCAGCCAAAATTTACTGGACCAAATTAGCCCACTCAATATGTTAATAAAACATGCCGAGAGCTCGTCTGGACGATTTCCAGATACAAAATGGTTTGCTTCTCCGTCTAAAAAAGCAGCATTGATTTTGCTGACTGCATTAAGGGCTTTGTTTTCATCGAGGCAGCTGTTCAGATTCAAAACACAAAATGCTCAGGAAAATAAAAAAATGACAATTCTCTCAGGGCCTCACACTGTCTAATGAGATTATTTTTATGATAAACAAGTCCCATGGCGTGGTGCAGCATGGGACTGGGTGTTGACCGTATTGTTTGGCAATGTGTGGGCTAAGAGTTTTCACTCTGGTTAAATAAAAATCTCTGCAACTTTCGGCTCGGCTACCTGTGCAGCAGTGCTGTCATGCCTATTTCACGCCTTGATACTACAGACTGACCAACTGTGCCAAAGGCATCCAAGAATGGAGATATGCACAACCAAGCAATTTTGAGAAACATTTTGAAACTGAAGTTAGAAACAGCTGACAGAAACCTCTGTTTGTTTCAGTCAGTTCTAAAATCCCAAAATGCTGAATATGCAGTATGTATTATATCTTTCAGTATATATATATATATATATATATATATATATATATATATATATAAACTTTTCAGAAAAATATAAGACATGAAAATGATTCATAGCGAATATATATAAGTATTTAAATATAATCTTGCTTAAATATAATAATAATACTGGATGAATGGTTCACTAAATAAACAAACAGACACATAAAAATAACTCAGAGTATCTATAATGCAATTAGTGGTGAAAATGAAAAATGCCAGTGGGCCACAAATATTCTTGAGAGCTTTTTATATCTCCTCTTCTGCATTCAGAGATGCATACATTACAGAATTTTAGCATAACATTGACATTTGCGGAAGCAGTATTTCTAAAGGTCCTCTGACTTAAGGTTTAAAATGGATTTTTTCCCCCCTTAATCTAAAATTAATGGTAACTGTAAATTGCCGGGCAAAAATAATTTCAGAGCTGCTTTTATGTAAAAATCTCCCATCTACTTTGCTCATAAAAGGGGAAAAGGGCAGATACCATCTAACACAAAGATTCACTTTTTGTCAAGGTAACTTATGAGTAGAAAATTAAGAATCTTCTGTGATGTTTTTTATGAATATTCAAGGACTAAATGCACTAATACAGGCACAAAACCCAACATGCATTATAAAATGTACTAAAGTAAATCTAATGTGGAAGGAAAATCACATCTGTGCTATAGCACTGTATGCAATTCCACAGTTAATCAATGAGATATTCAATAATCAAAACACATCCTCACATTTTAGACATAAAAGCTCAAAGTTGCGTCAGATGACAAGTGTAGCAAACACGGTGGTCTGCTCCTCCACACCCCAGTGCATTCTGGGCCAGGTTGAGGCTCCACATTTTAGTACCTCAGGCTATTTTCTATTCAAGCACAGTTGGCTTTGCAATTTGTGTCCAACCAAAGCAAGCATGATCCAGACGCTGTCATTTCCCCCTTTCTATTAAACACGCTGGAGCAGAAACCGGCGCAGGCTGTCTATGGAGAGATTCTTATTTGAGAATGGTCATGGCTAATGCACATTATAATTGGTCTGAACACAGGACAATAAATCTTGATACATTCGCAACAAACACACAGAGTCCTGACTCATCTTTTCAGGGGGAAAAACAACAGTGTGGGCAAGTAAAGTGAGCTGAATTATGAAAGGGAATCAAAAACTGATTGAAAGAGTCAAATATATGCAAAAGGACCCTTACGGTGCTTTAAATGAAGGAATGGAAGATCGAAAAACAAGGATACAAAATAAACATGGAAATGGAAGAGCTGACAAGAGCGAAGATGTGATGTGGTTCTAATGTTCAAGAGGCCTCAAAATGAAAGGCTCGATCTGTTGCGCAATTTCTAATCAAAATAGCCTAGTACTTATATCCCACTATAGCCACTTGTCGATATAGTCACCCATACATGCACGCACAAGCATCCGCAAGGACAAAGGAACACAGAAAAACATCAAGGACTCATGCAGGGAAACGCGCAAGCACGCTTGCAGTGTACTGGTCATGCACATCACATGTAGAGATATTTGGCTGCTTGCTTACCTCTGCAGATGGGCACTGGGAAGTCCCAAACGGCAGCATTGCCTGCATTGGTCACACAGGTGAGCTGAGGATGGCCGTCCAGCACGTAGCCGGTTACACAGCTGTAGCGGATCTTGTCGCCTACATTAAAGCGCGTCCCGTACAAGATGCCTTTAGGCGGGACGCCAGGGTTCCCACAAGAACTGCTCTGCAATTCTAAAAAGGAAAAATATCACATTTAGCACTGTATTATTCATAAAAGAAACTATGTTGTACATAGACACTTTTAGAAAAATATATTTTTTATATTTTTATATTAACAATGTAATCAATATTGTATTTATTAAATCTAGGGTGACCATAAGTCCTCTTTTCCCTGGACATCCCTCTTTTTGGACCTAAAAAATGGGATTTCAAAATTGCCCAAAATCTCCGGGATTCAGCTTTTGCTTTCTACAGTCGCCATTTATTGTGTGCGTTTTTGTATTAAAGCCCTATGCGGAACTGTTTTCTTGATTCCGCTTTTGGACCATTACCGCCTGCTCACGCAATCATTCTAATATTGAATATAATTTTCGCACATCAAGGAACACTATGGTATGTGGAGTATTTTAATCTCTTTTTTGAAAGAGCGGCTTTTTACTTTCACTTTCACGATCACACATACTCTGTATAAAGGGAGCACATCTTACAAGATCAGATAAGAGCACATTATCTGCTAAGCAGCAAATCCACCAGCATGATTTGTCAGTCATCTCTCCCTACCCTTGTCTTGACCCATGATCAGTTAAATGTGATTCCTGCAGCTTGTGTTGTATGCAGGGCTGCCAAATCCGCATTTTTTTTTTTTTTTTTTTTTTTTTTTGCGTAGAATTGTGCTGATTGTAAACTGCTGCAAAGGGTTGATTTTCTCCCGTGGGTTGTAAGTTTGAAATATTGCATAAATTACATTTGACTGAAATGCTTGTATTGAAACATCTTGCATTCTACCTGTGATAAAACTGTGCAAGATGTTAAGTTTTGTCAAGGCCAACAAAACCCACCCAATTGGCACTCAAAACTAGCCCAATTGTGTTTCGAGGGGGGTTTGGTTCGCTCTGTTCCGGGGGTAAAATACACTTTTTTGGTGGGGTTCCCCTGGCACAATTTGCATTCCCGGGGCTAAATATCACGTTATTGGAGTCGCTTCAACCCGCGGACATGAAAAACAACACACGGCAACAGTGTTAAAGTAGCCCAATTCCGCGGGAAAACCACAAACTTGGCAACACTGACTTTGGGGGATTTTTAACCCCCCTCCACACCCCCTACGCATCCGGCTCCCCACTGTCCTCTTTTTTGCTAACTAAAATATGGTCACCCTATCAAAGCCATGTATGAATCTTATCAAGTTAGTAAGCATTTTACATTTATTAAAATAGATAGCTCAGTTAACTTTGAACTATTTTAGAATTTTCAGATCAGTCATCAAAGCTACATATTGGTCACAGACACTAAGATTTACTTTAATTTCAACAAGCTGATTACTCACTAAAAACTCCCACAGGTCTTGTTTTAATGCCTTTTTAAGTTAGATTTTGATGTAACAAAGTGGTTATATCTAAGTATGCGAGTTGTTTACTTGTTGTTTATGCCATATTGTTCATTCAGACTGATTCAAGAATGCAGAATTTGCGTGAACACAAAGGACGGGATTTATTGCATGAACCAATCACGGCAGATCATAACCAGTCATGTCCAATTATATTGCAATAGAGGCATTACAGCTCTAATAGACCCCCTAAACCATGATACCTTTCCCTGCCAGCATTGTTTGATAATTACAAAGTTCAGAAGAAGCGCATATATTTGAAACTGAAATCTTCTTTAAAATAGAAATACATTATAAATGTGTCTGAACTGTCACTTATGATTCATTTACATCTTTGCAGAATAAATGTATTAATTTCTTTTTTAAAAAATCTATTAATTTAATTTTAATCAAAAAAAAAAAAAGCATTTCGGCATAGTGAAATTTCTCAGTGTTGAGTCAGACTAGTTATCCACCATACGTTCAAGAATGTAAACAAGCTTTTCCTTGTAATTCATAGTAAACAAATTATTCTTGGCACTATTACCATGTCACACTGACAAGCCAAGGGCTGCAGGAGCAAAAATACATTTTATCTGAATTATTTGTTACTTAATCACCAATTCATGCTTTATGTTCTGGTTGGATCCAAACCAAGGGCAGAGCGGTAGCATTTAGAAATTAAAGTGGCCCAGGGACTAGTTTTGGAAATAAAGAGAGAGGTACATTGATTGCGCTGTTACACACGGCTTGGCGTCAGACATCTTGCTAGCGGGAGGCCATGAATTCACTGCTGACTTTTAGAAGGTTTAGACAGACAACTCTAACAATAGAGGCCTATTTAAGTTTTCACACTGTTGTTTATAGATCTTAAACTGGTCTTCTTAGTGTGTCTTTATTTCTGAAGACCCAACAAGCATTGCAAAGGAAACCACAGTGTTTACCACAGCGAATCTAAAATATAAAATGGCATTTTTTCCCCCTGCTGATCTTATGAATTACTATTGATTATGCCAAGAAAAGTAAGAAACAGAGGATCTATCGAGCAAGATTAATTACTTCATTACGTCAAACAATACGGCAAGAACATTAACCACACAAAGGAAAACAAAATGACTTACGAAAAAGGCTCTGACGCAACTGCCACAAAAAAACACAAAGGCATAAGAAACAATTGTCCAAGAACTATGTTGAGATCTCACAACAACCACTTTCTAATCCTGTTTACTTGAACAAATACTCATAATAATCTTTTACAAAAGACTGTTCCATTGTACAATATGTTACGCCGTAATACACCACTTAGATGTTTTCCCAGAGGCTTTAGTTTTGTTTAGTACTTTAGTAATTATTTATTAAGTAATCACAAATGCTCAGCAAATTATGGATTTCTAGCTAAAAGTCTTGCTTGTAATGATCTCTGGAGTTTCAAAGATGTAAAATATAATCCATAGTGCGGCTAGGGTTTCTTAATAACCGGCATAAATAACACAAAACGCCAATACATCTTTAAATGAACACATTAGACCTCTAGTTTTCTCTAATAATGAGCTACATTATTATTTCGATGCACTGGACTTCAGGAAAAAGACAAAGTCATATACCATGTCCTTACTTATTCACTTGGCAACTCCCTTTATTTAATATCCCTAATTACCTTTATCTCAGAGCAAGTGGAACAGGAATTAAATGACGGACATCAACCGAACATGCCTCTCCCTTGTCAAAACAGTGGCCCGTGATCTCAGGATGTTATTGCTGGATAATTGAAAAGATCTTAAGGGTGAGTGTTTTGTGCATTAAGAAGAACAAAAGTATTAGAACATCTCTGTCTGTGCAAATGGTGTTGATTATAACCTGCTGACGTCCGATTCACATTAGGGAATGAAAGTGTCGGGAACAAGCATCCAACCGCCAACACCACATTGGATGTGAAAAAGCGTCACATTGGAAGGATTAAATAAAAAAGGATAAATGTGATAATCTTGTGTCAGCAGAACAGGCATTCAAAGCCCTTGAGGGCTGTCAATTTTGCCATTTAGAGTGGTGATGGATCACTCGCGTTTGTCATTGAAGCCGACGGGAATATCAATGAAACGAAAATGAGAGATCCAGTACATCAGCGGAAAAGACAACAAAAACCAGCCAACTGTCCATGCCATGCTTTGTAATTTTTAAGTGAGTGTCTCTGTACTGGTCAAAATACAAAAGCATTTTTGAAAAGCATTCCAGCGAATCCTCATTTCCTAACGCGGATGCCATATTGGGATCACGTGATCACGCAGTTCGAGAGAGAAAATAAATAAAATAATAATTTCATATACAGTATTACAATAAGATTAAATATATAACCATTAGTTAAAGGGGTAGTTCATCCAAAAAAGAAAATTCTGTCATTAATTACTCACCCTCATGTCATTCCAAAACTGTAAGACATTTGTTTATCTTCTGAACAAAAATAAAGATATTTTCAATGAAATCTGAGAGTTTTCTGACCCTGCATAGACACCAAAGCAACTGACATGTTCCAAGCCCGGAAAAGTAGTAAGGACACTGTTAGAAAAATAACTTTATTTGAACAATTTTTTCTATTTTGTGTCAGTCCAAGTTTTTTAATTATTTTAAATTATTATTATTGTTTTTTTTTTTTTTTTTTTACAATTAACATTACAAATAACTGAATAATTGTTGATGAAGAATTCTAATGAAGTTATAAGTAAAATATAATAAAGTTATAAGTAAGATATATGGGGTTTAAAACCACATATTGTAATGCAACATTGATTTAAGAGAGTAGCGTGAATTCAGGTTGGTTGGGACACATTTTTTTCCAAGTCATTTAAATTACAAAAGGTGTCTCAATTGCTGGATTTTGTAAACTATCCGAAACACACGATAATAAAATATAGTTATGTAGTTACATTATCTCAAACTGACTCTCAAAGTGCAAAATTGCTACAAGCGTAACATTTGATAGAATAGACATTTGATATGTAAAAATGAAATAAAGCAGGAAATTAATCAGTTTAAAAAAGCTATTATTCACCTGTATGTGCTTTAAGTATCCAACGTAGACCACATTTTAATTTTTGTTTTGCATAAATTACAGTTGATTTATGTGAAATAACCTGTACATCTTTTGCAAAACCATCAATCTCTTGTCGGTGGGCAGACTGTAAAGCCGCAAGATTCGTGACATCATAACAGATGGTGGTAATGAACAAATTTTGTTTGTGATCTAGTCAGAAGAAGACGCTGTGCTGCTTCATTGCATTACAGGCTCGTGACTCGTCAGAACGCAAAAGGGAATGTAGCTTTCAGTTGCGCTACATTGCTACCTGCTGGAAAATGTAGATAGCTACTGGAAAAGCGACACTGTTTTAAAAGCTGAGCTACTGTCACGCTACTGAAAAATGTAGTTATGTTCATTGCGTCACTACTTGTAGGTAGCTGCTCCCCAACACTGCGATGCATAATTGAATAAAGTTCTTATTTTTGTTTTCTTTGTGCACAAAAAGTAATCTCATAGCTTCAGAAAAATACGGTTCAACCACTAATGTCACATGGACTATTTTAACTATGTTGTTGCTACCTTTCTGGGCCTTGAACGTGGTAGTTGCGTTGCAGTCTATGCAGGGTCATAAAGCTCTCAGATTTCATCAAAAATACCTTAATTTGTGCTTCGAAGATGAACGAAGGTCTTACCCCTGATACCACACATACATCACAGAGATGTCTTTTTGACGTCTGCATTTACATCTGGAAGACATACACTACCGTTCAAAAGTTTGGGGTCAGTACATTTTTATTGTTTCTTTTTTTTTTTTTTTTTTTTTTTTTTTTTTAAAGAAATTAATACTTTTATTCACCAAGGATGTATTAAGTTAATAATTAAAAGTTTATTAAAAGTTAATAATAAATAATTTACATTGTTATAAAATATTTATATTTTGAATAAACACTGTACTTTTTAAACTTGTTATTCATGAAAGAATCCTGAAAAAAAAAATTACAGGTTCCAAAAAATATTTGGCAGCACAACTGTTGATATTATCCAACACTGATCATTCTAATAATAAATCCGCATATTAGAATGATTTCTGAAGGATCATGTGACACTTAAGACTGGAGTAACAGCTGATAAAAATTCAGCATTTCATCACAGGAATAAATTCTATTTTAAAGTATGTTAAAATAAAAAACATTATTTTATATTGTAAAAACATTTTGCAATATTAATGTTTTTTTTTCTATATTTTTAATCAAATAAATGCAGCCTTGATGAGCATAAGAGACTACTTTAAAAACTATTACAAGTCTTACTGACCCCAAACTTTTGAACGCTAGTGTATATTTTTAGAGTGTTTGTTCATCTGCAATACATCTATAGATGTCAAACAGACATCTATTAGATGTCTTTAAGATGTTTGCGATTTAGAATGTATGTAAAACTGAGATCTTACAGACGTCTGTCAGATGTTTGTACACAGCAGATGCTTTCCAGATCAAGTGATTTTTAAAAGACATCTTGCAGACGTACATGTGCTATCTGGGACAGGTTTGGAATGAATGAGCGGGAGTAATTAATGACTGAATTTTCATTTTTGCATGAACTATGTCCCTTTAAAGACCACATAAGAATGAAGGAGTCCAGAGTGATTGTGTGGATCAGTGATCCACCAGTCCAAACAGAATGAGCATTAATGAGAAAAAACAAAAAGTCCAAACAAGTACTGCCTGCTGGAGCAATGAAACAAACAGCTATGACAGGGAAAAATGGAAGGACCACAAAATACCTCTGTACAGGACACAACTGCACCGTCCCCAGCGGCACAAACGTATTACAGTTATTACTTCCTTTGTACGTAATCAATCACATTAAAAAAAAAAAAATACTTTATTAAATTAGTAGTGCAAATTGTCTCCCCTGCTTCATATTTACATAATGCCTAAGCCATCTGACTGAGTTCCAGTATAATTTAGCAAAGGTTACAAATCGTTCAGTAATCTTGCTGATAAGTCAGTGTGACACAGACACGCCCCAGGGAGAGTCTGGCCTTCTCTAGGGGTCTGAGATCCCCTCTCAGGAGCAGTGTGAGCTATAGAGTGACAGGGGGATAACATCTAAGCTTGTTAATGCCCTTCACTGGCCCATCACGATCCTCTCTTCAGCCCTCTTACAGAGTTTCTGTAAAAGATCACCACTGCCCTTCAAACCGCCACTGCCACCGTCAGATTCAGTGTCAGGTTCACTTAGAAATCGCCTCTAAGGAAGCGGCACAGAGCCGTCTGGTTTTCCCGTGGAGCTCTCTCTGAGCGATACGGAAAAAACCAGGTCACATATTCTGAATGTATCATTCAAGCAATCTGTACAAATCCATTTTCATAGGAAGAACGGTAAGTTCTCAGTTCTGAATGGCTGAGAAGCACTCAAAAGGGCTATAATGAGAAAGTGCCAGGAACAGTATTCTTTCATCTTTTCTAGTGATCTCACAAAGACACCGCAGTGCCGTATTGGTTCCTTCTCTGCTGTTTTATTAAGAAACGTCCTGAAGATGCGAAGCATAGAAAATGTTAGCAATGATATATTTTGGGGTGTCTCTAACAGCAAGCATGTAGTCATGTAAAATTAAATAGAGCTTGCAAATTTCAAGAAATCCTGCCAAAGCTATACATTGCTGGGATTTATTATTTGTGGCAGCGGAGTCCCTCTGGCATTTATTTTTTTCTTGCAAGTTTTCTTGAACTGCTTAAACACTTTGAGGATTCAACACGGAAAATCTTAGTGACTTTGAAGGCAAAAGTTCTTTAGAGAACAGATTTTTATTAATCTTTCATTAACAGTAAAGCGGGGAAAACAATTCACAGAATTAAAACCCTGAAGACGGAGAATCGCACACTTGGCTTGAAAACGTTCCTAGGTTTACAACAAATCGAGGCTATGCCAGTATCATCTGGTTTGAAGATTCACTTCATTACACATATCTAAGCTTGAAGACTCAACTTTAGGTTGGGGAATGGGTTTTAAACTGTAGAACCGGCTGGCTCTCTTATCAGCAGACCTCCGTTTGGGCTGGCCATTCATCACCGTCCCGCTGCCTTAGACATGTAGCGCTGGGGCTGGACCTTGCAGCTTGGATTCTCGGGTGACAGGGCATTTCCTGCCCCCAATGTTCCATCTTTTGTACCAGCTAATATGTGGTCTATCGATTGCATTTGTAAAAAAGCTGGATGTACTTTTGGATGTTTTTTTTTTTGTTGAGTCCCAAAGGGAAAGCAAAAATCTTCAGTATCTAGGTAGGTGGACAGCAAAGCACTAACAGGAAGGGACTGATTCTTTTTTGTCTTTAACTAGAAAATCAGTGCAATGTTTCTGGCCATAGGCTAGTGGATATAAAGTATTATTGGCATTTTAAGTTGATTAAATATAGGCTGCAACTACTAGTACACTGTCTTCGAAAGTTTTTTGTTGTTGTTCTTGTTTAGTTAAAGGGCAAGTGTGTCATTTTCAATAGCGTCACTAAAAGGAACTGCAAAATAATAACTGTTTCTAAGAGTTTTCCTGAACACACCCCTCCAGCTGCTATTGGGTAGAAATACTAATGCCCCGCCCCAAATACATGTCATTGGTTAAATCAAAGGGTAATGGAAACGCAGCTAATGATTAAAATACATTCAATACTTTTTTTTCTTTTTAACCCCAAAATACCAAAACAGTCTCAATTATCAAGCCATTTTGAATTTCTGAGCAATATGATATCATATTGCCCAAGCCCCGCCCACAGGCACTGACGGACTGTCCTGTATTAGCATATTTCATCCCTCAACCAGTTGTACGCTGTCCGCCATTTTCTTCACGCTCGAGTCGCTGTAGCGACAAAAATGTCTCATAAGCAATGCAGGTGTTTTGTAGTTAAATGTAAAAGTGAACATAAGATTCTTAATTTTCTTCTGACATCAAAGTCACTGAGGACATAGTGGATTAGTTTTGTTTTTGATGGTAATCAAATACACCTAAATTTGTTTATGTCTGACACTTTTGTGATTATTTGCAAATTGGAAGAGAGGGGCAGGGTGTGCAGAGTTCATTAGCATTTAAAGAGACATGCACCGAAACGGGTCACTGTAAACTGAGCCGTTTTTGACAAGGTAAAAACTGTGTTGTTTTACATGACCACTGAATTTTAACTAACACATGTTGCGAACATTTAGTGAAGACCCTAAAGCAGGCATGGGCAAACTCGGTCCTGGAGGGCCGGTGTCCCTGCAGAGTTTAGCTCCAACCCTGATTAAACACACCTGAACCAGCTAATCAGTGTCTTCAGGTTTACTAGAAGGCTACAAACAGGTGAGTTTTATCAGGGTTGGAGCTAAACTCTGCAAGGACAGAGGGACAGTTTACCTATACCTGCCCTAAAGAATCACACTAACTAGTGCAAAATGTCATCTGATGTCCCCTTTAAAAAAAACAAAAATTACAATTCTGTCCATTTACTCACTCTCATGTCATTTCAAACCATTAAGACTTTCTGTCTTCTGTGGAACAAAATAAGATACCTTTCAACATAATTTAAGATGAAAAAAAAAAAATCTGTGTGAAATTATATCTACTTTTACAGCTTTGTAAGCATGACAATGTAGCACCTAAAACATCCATAGAAGAAATGAGAAAGAAAAAGCAAAATGACAAATTCATGTGAATATACACGATAACAAGACAACTGATCTTAGAGATCACAGTCTTAATAAATCATGCCATATAGATGACAATGGAAGAGCCCCCCTCTGCCATTCTCACTTACATTACATTTTTTATTTAAAAAAAGAGGAGGAGCAAAGCTGATATCACAGATTTCATATTTTTTTATAATTACCCAAGTGTCCTCTAAAGAACTACTCATGCATGCTAAAATTGAGACGGCAATTTTCACAAACAGCTGTCTTCTCCCATCAGCACATGGAGGTTCAGTAGAGAGCTTGACGATATCCCCCAGCCCTTTGTGCGACAAGGTCCAAGAAGACTCAACTTCAACATGACGACGCCACGTGAGAAAAACAAACATCTCATCCCTCCAGAGGAGGAGTCTGTCATCCGTAGCTTAAGACGAGCAGAAAACAACTTGAAGTTTTCCAGAGGCATACGACCTAAGAGGCCCGATGCATTAGCATCCCAATTTGGTTTCAATACAGCCCAAGAATGGTGCCGAAGGGGTGACTTTATTACAATGTGTTGCGACCTCGCCTCAACGCTCTCGTGCTTATAAATTATTCTCCTTTCAGGGCAGAGACGCAAGGCGCCGATCCACTTACAATCCCTCAGGAATAATAAGATCCTTAAACCCATTTCCATCTGCCAGCAAGCAGCAATGAGCATGTTGGCCTTCCCGTTCAATTCTGGAAGACGTATAATGGAGATATTCTCTTTTCATTATCACAATTATGACTGCATGGCTAGAAGGGATGGATTTCTTTGTCTTCTGCTGGACGTGGACTTTCAGTCCTGCATGGCGTTCACACAGCTGCTTGGCTGAGATGGAAGGTACATTTTGGCCTGCGTTTCCCTCTGACAGTATTTCCTCCATATTTGTCCCAAGATAAAAAATTACAGGCATAGCTCTGTACTAAGCAAACAAAGGTGGAAGAGAAAACCAAACGTGAAAAAGAGGTCTACGGGGCATGCTTTCAATCATACTTTATTATTGAGATGGATGATACAGCAGACTGGAAAAAGAAATAAATGTAGGGGTCACTTAAAGCCTGACCAAAAACATCAAGGCCTTGGTAAAGTATTGCTATTTTGGATGAGAGCACCACAAGATGATTCATATCACCACCTACAACCTAATATTTTGAAAAAAGGCCAATTCACATACACACTCAGATGCCTGGCCTGACAATTGATCATCTCGGCGGTCTTTGGGGGTCGTAATGCTTTCAAAATGACCTAATTTAGAGCAACCGTACCTCTCTGAACTATCAACGCGGCATGTCAGAGGTTACGAATGGAAGGGCATAACGGACAAAAACAAAAGCCCATTGCGGTTGATTGTTGGTGTATGTCAAAACACATTTGCGTCTTCTATCTACACAAGACCTCGGCTGGATTATAGAGAACATGCGTCATGCAGTACGCCGCTCTCATCTATTCCAATCCATCATGGCTAAACCAAAGCTTTACACACTTTGATCATCTGCCTTGTGAGATCACAGAAACCAAAGGTAAGATTGCTCTTGTAAATGAATCTGAACAAAAGATGAAAGGAGGGACTGTAGACAATGAATATGTTCATTATTCGGCCCCAACCCCACCTCCCGTCCCTGCAATCCGTCGGTTGTATAGCAATAAGCTCGGCGACTGCTTTCATAAACTTTGATGGAAATCTGACCTTGCTACTTTAATGTCATCAGCGGAACCTAAAGATCAGCCGCGGCTCGATTGTGTATCGATCGCGGGCCTGCTCTGGTATGGAAAGGCTGTGCTCGCAGGTGCGGGCTAAAAGAGACAGACTGCAAACTAATGCGTCCCACCATCAGCGGCCCATCTTCACCACAGTGCCATTTCCTTTGATTCTCATCAAAAAGGACTCCAGCTGCCTTTTGATCAGGCCTCGGCGAGGATGCCCTTGCTTACCTCCTCTTACTAATTAAGGGACGCTTTTTGTGCTCTGTGTAGGTGTAATTAATTAACTCGGGTTATTAATTATTGTTGCTGGTCTGAGAGCGTCGGAACAGCAAACATTTTTCTATTTCCTAATTATGAGGACGGAGTATCATTTATGATTAAATGAAATCATCATCCACAGATTGCATTTGACCCATGCTAAAATGGAAATTGATATGCTGCTCATCTTAACGCCATAAATGCTAATCAAGACTCACTGTTTGCATTTCAAAAATTTGGTCTTTCGCTCTTTATTAGCCCTGAGCAAATGTGGGTTGATCTGACCACGATTTATCAAATTACCACAACCTTTTAAATGTGAAAGCAATAGCTAATGGCAGTTTTAAATATGAAAATGACCGTAAGTCAACATTAGTGTCCCGAAAGAGACATAAAGACATGCCGAGATGGGTGAAAACAGAGACAGCGGGTTGCAGAAATGCTAAAATAGGAGTGTTAAATAAATTTATTATTCTGCAATAGTGTTAAAAGCTTGATGATTGAAGGTTTTTCTGTCAGACAGCCTGACAAAAATTCAGACAAAGACAGATCGACCATATTAGACCATTTCAAATGCACTTTGCATTTTTTCAACTTTATTGATTAATTGTGATTTATTGATATTGATTACACAGAGCACGCATGCGCATGGCAGAGACAAGATGAGCATTTAAGGTTAAGATGTATATACATTTTTTTTTTTTTTTTTAAGAAAATGCCCATGAGTTTGAACTTCCAAAATGCAGTTTAAATGCAGTTTCAAAGGGCTTTAAACGATCCCAGCCAAGGAAGAAGGGTCTTATCTAGCAAAACAATTGGTTATTTTCTAAAAAATTGACAATTTATATACTTTTTTAACCTCAAATGCTCATCTTGTCTACTGTAGCTTTGCGTGAACTCTGTGCATTCCGGTCAATACAATACAGTTAGGGGATGTCAAAAAAACTCTAATCTCATTTTCTCCTCAAAATCATCCTAAATCACTGCATAAGTACCAGCCCAGTGTTTACAAAGTGAACGCGCGAAGAGGGTCAAACACCCTTTACACAAAAAGGTAAAACAGCGATGTAGGGCGATTTTGAATTTGGAGGAGAAAATGAGATGGAAATTTTTCAACATACCCTAACTGTATTGAACTGGAATGCACAGAAAGAAAATATTTTAAGAAAATAACTCATTAATTCACTAGATAAGACCCTTCTTCCTTGGCTGGGATTGTTTAGAGCCCTTCAAAGCTGCATTTAAACTGCATTTCGGAAGTTCAAACTCGCAGGCACCATAGAAGTCCAGTCAACTACATGGAGAACATTCCTGATTTTTTTTCTTTAAAAAACATAATTTCTTTACGACTGAAGAAAGAAAAACATCTTGGATGACAAAGGGGTGAGTAAATTATCTGCAAATTTTTGTTCTGGAAGTAACCTCCTCCTTTAAGTTAATAATATTTTATAGGCCAGTTTAAAGATTCATAGTACGCTCCAAAAGCATAGTTCATGATGTTCTGTGCATTTTATGAAATATTCAATGCCTATCCCACATCCCAGCACTGAGATAATGTCATGAGGCATGGGCTAAGGGAGGGAAAATGAAGAATATCAAGTCAGATCATAGACCCCATGGATGACATTTTTCAGCACTGTGCATGAGCTCCGTAAGAAAACCTTGATGTGTACAGCAGTATGAATGTTAATGATGTACAACTGCATTAAAAAGCTCTTCCATGTTTTTTTTCTTTTTTTCAGTAGCTTTGAAAGAATTTAGGCTATAGGTGAGAAGAACTACATGAGACGATTAGCAAGGCGACCTGACTTGGCTCTTCTTAAGCGTTTACTGAGATAATGACTGGCCTGAAGCGGTGATCGTTTGACAATTACTGACTCTGTCAAATGACTGATGACTAGCCTGGACATAAACAGCTTTAGAGAAAAAGATTCAAGATCTAGAAACAAGAGGTCCATTGACAAATCTGTTTGACAAATCCGGATGAGGTTGTTTCATCAACAAGAACCTAGAAAGATATCGGCTGAGGCTGCACATGCTGATGGATATTTGACTATGAATAATGTAAACTGTAGGTATTACACATTAAAATTAATTACATTAAAATGAAATTAAGGGAAAAATCGTTCAATATATTAATACAAACTATAATACTTTCTCCTTGATATATTTAAAAAGTTGGATTCTATCAGCAAGGGTTAGATTAGAATTCTTACAATTCAATGTAAATCAATAATAGTAATGTGTTATTTACAGTATACACCACTCACATTTGCTGCTTGGTAGGTTTTTAAATGAATAAATAAGTAAATAAAAATATCACATAAAATTCATCTCGCTCTGTCTCAATTCCCTCTCGTGTGCCTGTTTTGGCTTCCCAAAAGTGGCTAGTTGTCAGAGAAACATCAGCACTCTGCTAGCCCTCTTACATTTTTCATCTCTCTGTATCTTCCCAGTTATCACTGTCTACTACTTCCTTTCACTATCTCCTGTGTATTACAACGGCAACCTCTGCTTGTTTCTATGTTGTTTCCTGTTTGAATTCTCAACCATTCTCGGGAGGTTTTCTCTTCTTTCACTGAAGCTCTCCACAGCTGTGCTCGATTCTCCTGCCTCCTCTCCTTCTAATGTCATTTTGAGCCTCCAATGCAAGCGAACCGTCTCAATTATCCTCTGTCTGCCTTTCCTGGCATGCTTGAGTTGAGTCCATCTTGCAGCACTCAGAAGGTTCATGCCAAATTGGAAATCTCTGTATGCAATTAGGTCGGCCACTAAAGCATTCCTTAAATCTCCATGTCAAATAAATTTGACATGAATTTATTCCTAGCAAAGCTTTATGGTAAAGGTATAGATAACAATATGTTAAAAAATCCATTTTGGTTAGGCTGAGCGGAAGCTTTTTCCATCCTGGAAATAGTATTACCTTGCAATTGAAATTAAGCTTTAGAAATGTATAGGACTACATCAAAAGAGAGAGTCCATTTCCTATACAAAGCATGATATATGCACAACATTAGTTAAGGTAATTAGCTGAAGAATTAGTTTTTTTTTTTTTTTTTTTGTAATACTTAAATTATTACTTTTATGCAGCAAAAATGCATTGAATTATTCAAATGTGACAGCAAAGACTTTTAAATAAATGCTGTTAAATTTTCTATTCATCAAAGAATCCTGGAAGAAAATGTAAAAATAAGCAGCACAACTGTTTTTAACTGTGATAACAAAAAAAAAAAAAAAAAAAAAAAAAAAAAAAGTTTCTTGAGCATCAAATCAGTATATTAGTATAGATTTCTGAAGGATCCTGTTATACTGAAGGCTATGATTGGACCTCATAACACACAATTGTGAGTTTATATCTCACAATTCTGAGAAAAAAGTCAGCATTGCTAGGTTATTCCCCACAATTGCAAGAAAAAAAAAATCTTTGTGTTTGTATCTCGCAATTCTGACTTTCTAACTCGCAACTGCAATTTTATATCTCACAACTCTTTCCAGGAAAAAGTCAGAACTGTGAGTTTTTATCCCACAGTTCTGACTTTATATCTCTCATTTCTGACTTTATAACTCACAATTGTGAGTTTATATTTCACAATTCTCTGAAAAAAAAGAAGTCAGACTTGCGAGTTTATATATCGCAATTGTGAGAAGAAAGTCAGAACTGTGACTTTATATCTCGCAATTCTGACTTTAAAACTCATAATTGCAATTTTATATCTCATTCTGAAAAAAAAAGTCAGAATTGCAAGTTTTTATCCCATGATTCTAAGTTTATATCTCTCAATTCTGACTATAATTCGCACTGCAATTTTATATCTCACAACTCTGAGAAAAAAGTCAGAATTGCAAGTTTTTATCCCATAATTCTGACTTTATATCTCTCAGTTCTGACTAAAGTTTGCAACTGTGAGTTTATATTTCACAATTCTCAGAAAAAAAGTCAAAATTGTCGGTTTATATTCCGCAACTGCCAGGAAAAATTCAAAATTGTGAGTTTATAGCTCGCAATTCTGACTTTAGAACTCACAGTTGCAATTTTATATCTCACAACTTTGAGAAAAAAAGTCAGAATTGCGGATACAAACTTGCACTTATGACTCTCAATTCTGACTATAACTCGCAACTGCGAATTTATATTCCACAATTCTCAGAAAAAAAGTCAGACTTGTGAGTTTATATGCCGCAATTGTGAGAAGAAAGTCAGAACTGTGAGTTTATATCTCGCAATTCAAGTTTATATCTTACAATTCTGAGAAAAAAAGACAGAATTGCGAGATGTAAGCTCGCAATTGCAATAAAAAGTCAGAACTGTAAGATAAAAGGTTGCAATACCTTTTTTTATTTTTTTACTCAGTGGGAGAAACGGGCTTCTATAGATAGGAGACTTCTTTCAGAAACATTAAAATAATAAAAAAAAAAAAAAATCCTACTAACCCCAAACTTGTGAACAGTACAGTAAATCATGCTGTACTGTCAAAATATCACATAAATCTAGACTGACAAGACTGCAATAGGAAACCTAGCAGAAAAAGGTGATCAGCACCACGGACAGCACCCAAACACTCTTAGTACAAGAAAGCCTTGGCTTGTTTCTTCAGGATGGCAGATAAAATGATTCCCATTCCCAACCCTATAGCTCTGGGGGGTTACAAACAACGGGCTGCAGAGATTAATGGCAATGTCTACGAGGAAATAAAATGGGGGCTGGCCAAAAATATATACATTTACAAAGAAAGAAAAAAGGAATAGGAGAAAAGGACACTTTATCATCGCCTCTTAACCTGCATCCCAGGTGAAGAAGCGTACTGCTATGTGTCAGAGCCTGAAAGATTGTAATCAAACAATTTCTCCAAAGGTACCCCCTTGAGGAGGTTCAAATACCTATTTATTGCCAGGACCACTGATTTTTCCCCCCTCTTTTGGCAGCGTGGCCTTCTCTTAGATGGTTTATGGCAAATCCCAATCGCTTTAATCAGTATAACTGAGAGCCCATTAATACCATTTGTTCCTGCCATCTTAAGATCGTTCTATGTGTTAAAGAGGTTACAGATTTCCTGTGATTATGACACGAGGTCCAGGGACCTATATGATGTCAGAGGAAAATGGCAGCCAGCATGAGACTAGGTACAAGAGAACAACATAGGGACAGGCCATGCTGTGGTGCTCAGATAGCAGGAGAGAATGGAAAGTCTCCCAACAGCCCCTGCCTGAAACACAGAGATAGTACTTGTTCTCCTGAGGAGGACATGGACTAAAAGCATGACTGACTCTCTCATTTTGTTGCATGTATAATACATTCTCTATGTCATAAAACAAGAAGATAAATTAAGGAGAAGGCGTGGGGAGGCACAGTCATAAAAAAGGTTTATGCACTGTGGGAAACTGGGGGAGCAGTTGGAGGAAGTTGGAGGCTGGAACTCAAAGACAGTGAAACAATGCAGATTATCAGCATATATACGAATGCGCGCACGTATTGACATTTCAGTTTAAGAGGATGAGAACAACACAACCTCCGGTGCATCTGCTATTTATAAAACACTTGTTAAACATTAAACCAAGGCTTCATATTATTTAAAGATTGAGTTTATTTCTGCTTGTATGTTTAATATGGATATACGTTCATATATACATATATAATCTCTCTGTTTCTATTTATCATTCTACCTATTTATTACTTATTATTATTAATTTGTTTTTATCTTATTTTATGCACTTTAATTCAGTTACTTGAATAAATAGAATAAAATCAAAATAAAATAAAATAAAATAAAATAAAATAAAATAAAAAATAAAAAAATAAAATAAAATAAAATAAAATAAAATAAAATGTAGTTATACAAAGAAGAGAGACCAAGTAGAGGAAAGAAACTTTGGAATGATGTGAGGGCAAGTAAATAATGACAGTTTCTAAAAACTAATTACTGTTAACTCGTCATACACGTCCTTACATTATTCAACCCACCACTGTGCGTGTCACCTGATATTATAAATGATACATACTGACGTGTCCTACATTCTTGTGTATTTTAGACTAACACGGTACAGAAAAAAATCGTTACGCCAGAGGACATAAAAGAGGAAAGGAGGGATTTCTGCACTACTTCCTTTCTTTGATCTAGTTCCTGTGCCTTGTGCACACGCTGGAGCTGCATGTCAAATCTGGTGGGAAAGCAGGCAGCGTCAGTCAGCGGCCAGTCAGATGGAACCGGAGGAGACGGGTGTAAGCTGTCCCGCGAGATACCCGTGCTTTGATAACCCCGCAGGAACAGCTCTGCGTGTGTGCGTTGTAAATGCGTCTACTCTCTTTTCACTGTTTGTATGTTAAATGATCCATACAAATGGTGTGATTGTGAACATGTGCTTTTTTTGTTAGTCCTTAAGTGCACTAAGAGGATGTTTAGTGTGAGTGTGTGTGTGTGTGTGTGTGTGTGTGTGTCTTTCTAACCTAGTTATGGTTTTACAGACAAATTTGCTGAAAAAAACTCCAAGAGGACAGCTATATCTGACAAAACCTTCTTCTGAGGACATACTCAAATTAAATACACTCTGAGTCAGAAGTTTTTAAACTTAGATGCCAAGGACCCTAATATATGATGATCATAATAAAGGCAACATATTAAACCACTGGCTTTCATATTGTTTCTGTACAAATACGGTACAAAAATGTTCAAAATTATGCACAGTAACACAACTGGCTAAAGAAAAAGAATAATTAGCTGGGGAAAATGTATACAGACAGTCAAGTAAGATTTCTTTATGAAGTTGGAAGAAGTCTCTTCCAACCAAGGCTGCATTTATTTAAGCAAAAATACAGTAAATAGAAATATTGTGTACTATTAAAATTATTTAAAATAATTGTTTTGTATTTTAATATATTTAAATATAATTTATTCCTGTGATCAAAGCTGAATTTTCAGCATCATTACTCCAGTCTTTAGTGTCACATGATCATTCAGAAATCATTATAAGAGGCATATTTTTTTTAATCAGTTTTGAAAAAAGGTGTGCTGACGTAAATATATTTTTTATGTATTTATTTATTTTAGGATTAGCTGATTAATAGCAAGTTCAAAAGTACAGTATTTATTTGAATATTTTTTTATAACAATCTAAAAATATTTACATTGATCAACCTAGCATATCCTTGCTGAATAAAGGTATTAGTGTCTTTCAGAAATAAATAAATAAATAAATAAAATGACTGACCCCAAACTTTTGAACAGATTTGTTGCTTATTGTTAAAAAAAAAAAAAAAAAGAATATATACACTCTTAAAAATAAAGGTGCTTTAAAAGGTTCTTCACAGCGATGCCATAGAAGAACCATTTGGTTCCACAAAGAACCATCTCTTTCTTACCTTTTTATAATCTGAAGAACCTTCTTTCACCAAAAAAGAACCTTTTGGGAAACAGAAAGGTTGTTCAGATGTTAAAAGTTCTTTATGGAACCATTTTGACAAAAAATGTTCTTCTATGGCATCATGAAGCATCTTTATTTTTATTTTTTTTTTTTTTTATGTATATATGAATGTTTTTTTCTGCACATAAATGCTGTTTAAAAAACTGTAATATTGTGAAATATTATTGCAATTTAAAATAGCAGTTTTCTATTTTAATATACTTTAAAATAGAATTTATTCCTGTGATGCAAAGCTGAATTTTCCGCATCATTACTCCAGTCTTTAGTGTCACATGATCCTTCAGAAATCATTCTAATATGCTGATTTATTATCAGTGTTGGAAACAAATGTTGCTTAATATTTTATTTTATTTTATTTTATTTTATTTTATTTTATTTTATTTTATTTTATTTTATTTTATTTTATTTTATTTTATTTTATTTATTTTATTTTATTTTATTTTATTTTATTTTATTTTATTTTTGGAACCTGTGATACCTGAAAAATCCTGATTTTTTCAGGATTCTTTGATGAATAAAACATTAAATAGAACATAATTTATTTAAAACAGAAATCTTTTCTAACAATATACACCATCGTTCAAAGTTTGGGGTCAGTACATGTTTTCTTTTTCTTTCTTTCTTTCTTTCTTTCTTTCTTTCTTTCTTTCTTTCTTTCTTTCTTTCTTTCTTTCTTTTCTTTCTTTAATATTTTTATTCAGCAAGGATGTGTTCAGTTGATAAAAAGTGATAGTAAAGACTTATATTATATTTCTATTTTGAATAAATTCTGTACTTTTTAACTTTTTATTAGAGACTTCTTAAAAAAAACAACAAAAAAATAACAATCTTACTGATTCCAAACTTTTGAACGGCAGTGTCATATCCTTATTAATTAATTGCTAATTAATATTGAAATATTGATAATCAATTATTAATAGTGATTATGATTGATTAATTAGCATATAATTATATGAATTTACCCAAAATTCAAATTGACAGCCCTAACCTACTTTTAAGTAAAAGGAAAGTCAAACAGAGAGCAGCTGCCATCAAAAGAAATCACATCGCTGCTCTTGGTGCGGAGAGGTGCTGACGGATACGCCTTTCATCCACACGTGGACACAAACTCCCACAAACACAACCATATGGGGAAAGTGACTGGGATCTTTATTACAAAGGCTATGAATGCATCCCTCTACACCTACTCTGCCACTCTCAAGGTCATTCCCTCAGCTAGGCCATCAATCAAAGCAATGCCTCTGCCACAGCCACTGCAATCCCATTGTCGTGCATGCCCACCACTAAAGTGGATGCTGGCAAGCCTTCTGCGGTGAGTGGCGAGCCGGGGACATCCGAGCCTGAGAGATTTGAATTTGAATATATGAGAGAAGTAGAAACATATTGGCCTCAGATAGTGCAAGGCTTGCAGGCTCACCTTGTTCAAACCTGGTTGTGGTAAGTGTGCACACTATGGCAGCTTTCTGCATAGCAGCTACTCTGCTTTAATTAATTCTGTCTGACCCGCATCTGCATGCATCAGTAGCCTGGCAATGTCTGGTAAGCATTCCAGCACGCTGCACTGAAAATGTCTCTGTTGAAGTCAACAGCATGAAAAAGGAGCCGGGACCCCAAATGTATAGTACGGGAAGCATCATATCATGATGGTGGTGAGACAGCAGCCTGTATCACAAGAAGTCCCTGCAGAATAACTGTAAAGGCATCAGCAATTGCAAAAGCTGCGAGAGAAATATATTCTGCCATCATAACAAAGCTGCTTGTTTTCAAACTGTTTTTAATTAATATAAACTGGGAGTATTCATATTAAATGAGTTGATTAATTCAGTCATTCCTGATATTGTAAGAACTGTATGTTCTTCAGTTAAAAAACATTGGGGGAGAAAATGTATTATTTCTGTTTAAATCTTGAATTAATGATTTTTTTTTTTTTTTTAATTTTAGTGCTTTCAGATTGATTAATTGTGATTAATCGCCTCCAAAATAAAAGTTTCTGTTTACATAATATACATGTGTACTGTGTATATTTAAATGTATATATAATACACACGCATATAAATAGACAAACTATTTGGGATGCGATATGAAATCGATTTGAAAGCATTTATTTATTTATATTTAAATGTATATATAATATAATATTTATATTTATGACATATTTATATTTATTATATTTATATTGTATTTATACATATGTATAAATATACACAGTACTCATGTATATTATGTAAACAAACTTTTATTTGGGATGTGATTAATCATGATTAAACAATTTGACAGTATGTATGTATGTATGTATGTATTTATTTATTTATTTATATTTAAAGGTATATATAATGCACATACATATATGTATATATTTAAGAAATATATGTAATATATATTTCTATTTATTATATTTATATCGTATATACGTATAAATGTACACAGTACTCATGTATATTATGTAAACAAACTTTTATTTAGGATGTGGTTAATTGCGATTAATCGATTTGACAGTATTTATTTATTTATTTATTTATTTATTTATTTATATTTAAATGTATATATAATACACACATGTATATATTTAGCAATATATGTAATATATATTTATGATATATTTATATTTATTATATTTATATAGTATTTATATATACATATAAATGTACATATTACTCATGTATATTATGTAGACAAACTTTTATTTGGGATGTGATTAATCGCGATTAATCGATTTGAAAGTATTTATTTATTTATATTTACATGTATATATAATATACACACACATACAGGTATATATTTAAGAAATACATGTAATATATTTATGATATATTTATACTTCTTATATTTATATTGTACTTATATATACACATGTAAATATACACAGTACTCATATTTTACTTTTATTTGGGATGCGGTTAATTGCGATGAATCGATTTGAGAGTATTTTATTTATTTATTTATTGTACCTGTATTTATAGAGTTAGATTTAACCATAATATAATAATAATTATTTATTAATTTCAGTACTTTCCACCTGATTACAAACTACTGGCCTATTTGTTCTATTAATAAATAGATGCATCAAAACCAAGTCAAAATCATAGGCAAAATCAAAAACAGCAAATGAAGAAAAAAAGCTGTTAATAGATTCACTAATTAAATGTGAATAGTTTATGATTATTAATTTTTGTGTAGTAAATATTTAGCATGCATTCGGTTCTGTTTTAATAAATAAAAGTGTTTAATAAAATTACATTTTTTTCCACTCAAACTGTTTCAAAAACATAAAATATACATTAAAATTACGTACGCAATGCAATTCTGCATTAAATACTATGTAATAATGATATCAATAATAAAGTAACATACTGTACATAACTAAGATATTTGTTAGTGTTTGCCAGTCTTTTAAAAAATGTTTATAGAAAATTGTTATTTCACACTTCTTGAGCTTTGATAAAAATACCACCACCAAGCCACGAGTTCAAATAAATCAACTTTTGTTACAAATCTGAATGTGATGTTTAAATAAATCACACAAATAATAATGTCAAACTGCTTTAAGAAAACACAACTTTGCACTGCAGTCGATTTTTAGCACTAGTATACCGCAGAGACCTAGTCTACATGTGCACAAAATCCTTGAATGGATTCTGTCGTGGAACAATAACATGCTGCCACCACAATGGCTGACAAAGCCTCTCTGTGGGTTTAGAAAAACATACGGTATAACACCACACTAATGACAGACAGAGGCACACATACAGACACCTACTTGCACACACCAACCGCATTCAGACTATGACTGAGTGGGATTCACATCACAGTCTTCCCAAGAGTTAGGACAGATGTTAACCTGACACAGACTCACAACATATGCAGCCCTGTGGCGCAGCTCTGCATGGGGCCTCACAGCACCGCTTTCACTGTTCTAAATAGAACTAAATAAAGCAAACCTGCACACACCCCGCCGCTCCGACAACCAGAGTCAGGTGCTCTTCAATTATTAACTGCAAATCACTGCTATCATACTTTGATGTCATCTTTAGGTAATATGGATCAGATAAGAAATGTTAATCAGATAATAACCTCATATTAGTCAGATTCGCCATTATGGCAAAAAGCCAAGAAACAATAAAGTGCAAATAACAGGTGCCTTGCAGAGTTCTAAATGCACCTTAGGGGTATACATGAGATTCATTTACTCCTCCTCATACCTTCCAGAACAATTATGCCGTTTTGTGGAACGTAAAAGAAGATATTGAAGAATGCTTTAACACTTTGGACCACAATGGTTGCTGAAAATTCAGCTTTGCCATCACAGAAGTAGATTACTTTTTAAAATAATTATAATTGAAAACAGTTATTGTAAATGGCCTTGGTAAACATTAGAGATTTCTTTCAAAAACAGGAAAAAATCTTAATTATTCCAAACTACTGACAAGTAGTTTAAGCGTTTAGGAAATATCAACTCATTAATTTATTAAAACGTTTTGGCCTTTTTCAGTGGGCGTGTTGCATTCTAAAAGGATGATTAGATTCATTATGGCAGAACACCTCAGATAACCTCATGCACTCTTACTCTCCCACGCTGAAAAAGAAAATGGGTATCATTGATGCTCAAGGCATGTTATCTTTTGTGTTATTATATCCTGCAGGAGCCGACAGCTCCTCAGCTTTGTAATTGTTATTGATGGTGCGGCAATGCTACCGCTTTTTTTTTTGTTGTTGTTTTTTTTTTTTTTTTTTTTGCAATGAGTCTGCACACCAAGAAGCCTGTACTCCACCACGTTCCCCAGCAAGGTCATCCCTCCAATCCATTGCATTAACAGCGGGTGCCAAGCAGCCTGCAAATGGAACAGAACTCTTTGAAGTCACTTCCTTAATACGACACCCACAATATCACGTGTCACCTCAAACATAGAGCTATGTTTATAATATATGTTATATAATAAAGCTCTTTTTTTATACCACCACTATCTTTAAAGAAAATTCTGTCATCGTTTACTCACTCACTCTCATGTCAGTCAAACCATGTGCTGTATGACAACAAAGATGAAGAATCGGTTTTCCTTGCACTCTCAAGTGAATAAGGATTGTGACTTTCAAGCTTCAAAAAGGACACAAAAACCATAAAAATAACATAAAGCCTGAATCTATGACCTGTGCTCTAGATTCCAAGTCGTTCAATATTTTTGTACAAGGAACAGAACTAAACTGAAGTGATTATTCACTGATAATCATGTCATCTGAGAGGTTTCTGTCAAACCACTGAAATCTGTTCATCATATAAAGCAATCATATCTCATCACAAGACTTGGATTAAACCATTCAATTTATATGGATTCATTTTACAATGCATTTATGGCCTTCTAAGATTTGGTTATCTAGACTTTCAGTGGAGGGACTGAAACCTCTCAGGATTCATGAAAAATATCTTCATTTGTGTTTTACAGATACATTTTACAGTCTTAAAGGGGAGGCTAAATTCACTTTTACAAGTTGTTTGAACATAAATGTGAGTTGGCAGTGTGTATACACAACCACCCTATAATGATAAATATCCACAGTGTTTTCGGTTTTTTTTTAATTCAATTTTTTTTTCAAATCAAGCCATTCTCTGATTTTAGGCTGTGTTACGTCACACAGACCAAGGCCGCTCCCATGATTGTTGATTGACACGACCGTCTTACCTTAGAACCGACCTGAGTGAGCTGTAAACAGCCCGCCATTGTTTCAACGCCCGAGCAGGGGAAGACAAGAATGACTCCTAACCGATTGAGGTGTTTTGTTGTTGGATTTACTAATGAACGTAGCCGTCATTTACTCTCGACATCTGAGATACTTTCGTTTTTGAAGGGAAAGCGTCCCGCGATATACCTAAATGCGTCTATGTTCGCGCAAATCATTTGTGATCCAGCTTCACCTACAGAAGTGAGTATCATGGTTTTTTTATGAATCTTTGCAAAACACTTTTCATAATAATGTGCTAGTTTCGCTGCAAACTGTTCTCACCCCATGGAGGAGAGGGGTAGGGTGAGCAGAGCTTATTAGTATTTAAAGAGACATGCACCAAAACAGCTTGGTCTGAACAGAGCTGGTAAGTCTCAAGGTAAAATGGGTGTTGATTTACACTACCATTAAGAAATTTTAACCAAAGTATGTTACAGACTTTTCATTAAGACCCTAAAGAATCACATCAACTTGTGGGCATCCGATGACGCCTTTAAGTGTTTGTAACAACATAACAGTGAGTAAGTAAGGACAGAATTTATATTTTTGGGTGAACTTTCGCTCCTTGAAATCATACCGCTTCTTTGATGATTTGTGTACTGGCGCAAAGGCGAGAAAATAATACAGTTATTTCTGAGATGCTAATTCAGACTAGTTTTGTGAACCAGAGTAGGCTAACTAATTTATTAAAAAGAAATTATTAATCCATAAAATTGACAGTGCTACTTGTTTTAAGAAGACAATGTAATGAAAGTGCTGACAATCATTTTCCACACATTTTTAGGGCACTGTGAAATCCATTTTATTTTTTTCCCAAATTCAGTTTTCCTCTTTTTTTCTGTTGTAATTTTTCTAAACTCTGTTTTATTGGTAAAATTAAATTGTATTAATCAAAAAAGCATTTCTAATTAATTAAAAATAATTAAACTTACAATATTTACCAGCAATATATTAAAAGTTGAACAAAAATTACAATTTTAAGGCCCTATTAAATGATTTTTTTTTCTCAAATTAATTTTTCCCATTTATTTTCCATTTTTATTGTTTCATTAAATTTTAATAATCAAAAGCATATCTAAATAATTGATTTTATATTAAAAAATATATATTATTTTCTTTTTTATTTCTTTTTTTTAGAAATACTGTGTTGTGTATTTACATTTTTATGCTAAATACATTCAGTAATTTTTCTGGTAAATATTCCTTTAAAAATAATGTTTTAATAATAATAATAAAAAAAGTATTATTATTAGTAGTACTATTAAGTAACATTAAGTAATCTATTTCTGTCACAGTTTCTTCAAGGTAAACCAAACTTTTATTTTGACGGGTTGCTGTAAAAACTAAACCACAGGTCTGTGTCATTCATTCACACAGAAACATGTGGCTTAATATTCACAAACGCTAGTCTATATCGTGTTTTGATTTAAGTGTACTGACCTACTTTTGATTTATTAATCCAAACTTAGACAAATTCCTTGACATTCTACGTAATAAAGTCAGTTTATGACTGGATTCCGCAATTCTGTCCCATTTTCTGCATCACGGAAATCAAAGGGCCTTACATTTTTTGGAAATAGATACATTATCGACCTAACATAACACTTTGTAAACTAGGAATACAATGGTATAGACCACTTTTATGCATCCTTTTTGAATCTTTAAAGGACTTCTGCTCACAAATCTTCATTACTTTTCCTTTTCTACACAAACCTGAAGTTATATTGTTTAGGAATAGTATGTGAATAACTACACTCTTAAAAATAGTTTCCAAAAGGGTGTTTTTGCAGTGATGCCATAGAAGAACCATGTTTGGTTCCCCAAAGAACCTTTCAGCGAACAGTTCTTAACCAATTTGAAGAACATTTAAAAAATCTAAAGAACCTTTTTTGACTATAAAGAACCTTTTCTGCATTTGAAAGTTTCCATGGATGTTCAA
Source organism: Cirrhinus mrigala (assembly GCA_036247105.1). NCBI lineage: Eukaryota > Metazoa > Chordata > Actinopteri > Cypriniformes > Cyprinidae > Cirrhinus > Cirrhinus mrigala. The sequence goes on from CM070025.1 coordinate 20,509,095, forward strand.
GGTTCTTCATAGAACCATTGATGCCAAGAACCTTTATTTTTTAAGAGTGTAAATAAAAATAGAAATAAAAAATGTCTTTTGCGTTGAACTATTCCTTTAAGAGAGCCAAGCCAAATCCAGCACAAACATACGCTCACAGCTCTAACTCCCTCCCAGCGATTAAAATGTCAGAGCGGAGGCAAAGCCAAGCTGCTGCAGGAATATTAAAACTACACTGTCTTCCATTTTTAAGACCTGAGCTAAGGGGATGGAGAGAGTCTATGAACACTTGGCGCAAACTCTTTGATGCATCTGCACTGAAATAATCTCATGCGAATGTGACACATTCATTTTAGAAAACTTTAGCTGAGGCCCTGCAGAACTTGCAGTCAGGGCTCTTGTAGTATAATCCACAGCTTAGTCTGGAGAGTATTGCTGAATGCGGGAAGAGCAGCGGTGGATGCAAAATGACTCGTGTACACTGAGCACTGCAGTTTCTCTTCCCTGCTGCAGAGAGAATAGGGGGAGAGTAGTCAAGATTTGAGAAGTAAATCGTGTGGGAAGTTATAGTATATCCTGCCAGATCTTGCTAGGATGGTAATGAGATGGAATAAAGTATCAGAAAAATTGTATAACTTGTCCAGCTGTCAAGCATTTTCTACAGCACAAATGTAAGATGGCTGGAGCAGAAAGAGCTGGGATACTTGTTTTACATAGAAAAAAAAAAAATCTAAACAAAACCAAATAGATAGATAGAAGTCATTATCAGTCTAGAAGTCATTACGGAGTTGTAATAAATATTACCATTAAGTGGCTAATTAATTTAATCTTAATTTAATCTCCCTCTCATTCAACCAAAACACCTCTAAGATGAATAGTATCAAAATACCAAGTGACTCAGTCTCAGAGTCATTACATAATTAAGCTTAGTTAGGAAACATTTAGAGTCACGCCGCTAATTTGAGTCTAATTAGACTACAAAAGAGGCAACGCTAGTGTCCACCAAAGCCTCTGCTGTTCAGCAAGTTTGTTTATTGATGGATTGACCATAGTAACAGCAGGCACAAGACGAGGGGCTGAAAGGCCCGATAAGAGCAGAGCACAGCAGAAGGAGAGCTGAGAAAGCGGAGCACCATGGGAAAGCGCAGCCCTAAAGGGCCGTGACCGGTTGGCACTAATCTTCAATAGGCTCGGCTGCTTTTATCAGCAGGTGCGCTCTGAGGTGTTGGCTCGGCCCACTCCAACAGATGGAGAATGATGGATACAATGTGTGAGGAGAAGGGTGACATCCTCCCCTACCCACAAGTCCCAGCGAGGAGGCTTGTGCGGAGTTGACACAGAAGTACAAGCCTGGGTTAGAAGTAGGTCACGGAAGTACTACAAGGCTAGTCAAGAAGTTGTTTTCATGCTAATGAGAGCAATTGAGCTGGGGACAAAAGGAAGGCCAGACAGTCTGTACAAAAAGCACATCGGTGCTTGCTCTCGGGACTTCGAATGTTTAACAACGCACTGACTATTTTCTTCATCTAATTACAACACATCAGGTGGGCTGGGAGTAAGAGACCTCCTGGAGACTTCATAGAGAAATGCATAGTCTTTTGTTTACTAGTTAATTTATTTATTTTTTTAAAGTATTGTAAATATAGAGTATTGTTTTTTTTTTATGTTTTTCTCTGCGGCACTGATGTTTCTTATATTTATACTGAGTGAATAAACAATGTGATCTCATTAGTAATCGAAGGAATTTCTACAAAAATGTTGGTTTTTGCACATATATTTTCATAAGAGCTTGCATAAACACTAAAATTAAAACGTACATCTAAGTATTGACAGAATCGGAAACAAGCAATTTTAAATATTTTTTATATACAGTACATATATATGTACAAATATTTAATTAGAATTAATACTGCCACTTTATTATTATTATTATTATTAGCTCATTATGATTTGTATAACATTGAGAAATGGAATAAGCTGAAAAATATTTATACAATAGTAAAATGTAAGTAGAAAACCAAACAAAAGATGCAAAGCAAAGCAAAAAAAACAAACAAAAAAAAGCTAAACAAAACAAAACAAAGCAAAACCAAGCAAAAAATAATAACATAACAAAACAAAACACAAACAAAACAAAGCAAAACCAAACAACAACGAACAACAAACAAAATCAAAGCAAAGCCAAACAAAACAAAGCAAAACCAAACAAAAAATTATAACAAAATAAAACACAAATCAAACAAAACAAAAAAACAAAGCAAAACCAAACTAAACAACAATGAAAAACAACAAAGCAAAGCCAATCAAAGCAAAACAAATCAAAGCAAAGCAACAAAAAACAAACCTGAGCAAAGCACAACAAAAACTATGCAAAAGAAAAAGAAAAAAAAAAAAAAACACAAACTAAACCAAACAAAACAAAGCAAAACCAAACCAAACAACAATGTAAAACATCAAAGCGAAGCCAAAAAAAAAAAAAAAAAAAACACACAAAACAAAGCAAAGCAAAGTAAAACAAAATGAAGCCAAACGAAACCAAACAAAAAAAGAAAAGAAACCAAACAAAACAATAAAAATAAAGCAAAAAAAAAAAAAAAACAACTAAAAACAACAAAGCAAACATTTAATTAAAAGAAAAAAAAAATTAAACAAAATTCTATAACTTCAGACAGCAGGTAAAAAAGGAAAGCAGACAATTAAAGTGTATATTGTAAAATGCAGCAGATTTCATTTGTGATCAACTTCTAAATGACAGACGTCAGCCCTGATATCTCAAGTATATCAGATTGGCTGGCTTCTGTCACATCTCTTCGCCAAGATCTTTGTCATCTTTGACTAGATCAATTAAGTATCTCGTCACGTAGCGTGTCAGTTTTTTTGGAGGTCAAATGATTCTCTTAACCACCCGGTAATCTGCAACATGCAGCTTTTCAAATTGGCGAAGTCAGACAAGTAAAGATTTTCAATTGAACTGTGCATCTCATTTTGAGCCCTGAGGGCAAACGATCTTTATTGGATGGCAGCAATTAGCATGCACATGTTTAATTAATTCTGTAAGAAGCTTTTGTGTCGGCACAACACCTCAAATCTGAAGGACTGAGACGGGCTTTGTCTGAAATCTCAAGGACTGCTGCAGAATATCAAGCCACATGCTAGCTAAACCTGTAAGATTTATAGTCACAAAGGATTTGAACTTGTCAAGAAGTGGCAGTTATACAGTTTGTCACAAACGGATTTGCTGAAAGACACATTTTCTGATACTCATTGCAATGTTTGAAGTAATCTAAGAAAATGAATATGTTAATGGCACGTTTGAGATGTAAACATGATGGTAGCAATTATCTATATATAATATGCAATTATTATGACTGTCCTATAAACCTACAGTTCTTAATTACATTATGTTTCTTCTTCCGGCCCAATTCATGACAAGCACTTAGAAGTAGATGATTTCAGCATCTGGTACAGTGCTAATTACCTGAGTAAGGGAAAAAAAAAGTCCCTTGAGGTATTTTTTCAATATTTTCCAACAATTAATGAGCTCATCTATAATTACAAATGTGAAAGATGAGATTTACATGACACCAGCATTGTCATTTTGTCTTAGTTTCAGCCCAGACATCACACAATTGAGTTTGCAAATGACAAAGGTGCAGTCAATAAGACAAGAGCTTGGCTATTAAGACGAGAACAAGATGCTTTAATGGACAAGCTTTGACGGTGTTCTTTAAAACAGGAAGCCGACTAATGGATTAGAAGGCAAGAACTCTGGAGAAATCATCGATCTGAAATTAAAGGAGGGTGCTTTGACAGTTTTTCTTATTCTTTTTCACTTCTTCTTCTTCCCGCAGAAGAGTGTTTAAGACATACCTCAGCAGACGCTTAGATGAGAGACTTGATTATTGACAGGACTGGTCTTTACCCACGCTCGAAGATTAGATGCTCTTTATCACCTGCGGATTCAATTAAAAGTAAACAACTGATCCTTTGTGCTGAGGAGCTGTATGAGACGGATGCTCCCAGTCCCACCTGCTGTCTGAGTTTGCCGGTCCCAGACACTGCAGATTTATATTTTCAGTGCGAGACAAAATAAAGGGATCATCAAGGATAGAGTAAATAACGTTTAGTGCTTGAGTGGTGCTATTGGGGTTCATCTCAAGATCGTTTCATCCATCTTAATCAACCAATCAAGGTCTGGCTGGTTAGAGTGGCCCTGTTGGCCCCTGCTGGTAGATGTTGTAGCTACACCAACAAATATTCTAGTATCTCTGTTTGAATAATCAAGGGGTTTTCGAACCTGCCAAAAATATAACGGCAGCTATAATTTCATTAATAAAGACGCTTTCATAATGTGTGAAAAAATATTAAAGCTATTTGGCTTGAAGTTCTCATTCTAATAGCAAACATGAGTTAAACCTATTTAAATGAGAACAAAACAACACAAAGCAAAACCAAACCAAACATATTTAATATCTTAAGTTAACATGTTAACATTGATACTCTTACAATTTTAATAAAAACAAAACAAAAACAAAACTGCAAAACCAAAGCAAAACACAAAACAAAACAAAATAAAAAAGCAAAGCAAAGCAAAACAAAACAAAACAAAAAAGCAAAGCAAAGCAAAGCAAAACAAACCAAAAAGCAAAGCAAAGTAAAGCAAAACCAAACACCAAACATATTTAATATCTAAAGTTAACATGTTAACATTGATAATCTTAGAATTTTGATCAAACAAAACCAAACAAAGCAAAACAAAAAGCAAAGCAAAACAAAACAAAACGAAAAAGTAAAGCAAAGCAAAGCAAAGCAAAGCAAAGCAAAGCAAAGCAAAACAAAACAAAACAAAACAAAACAAAACAAACAGCAAAGCAAAACAAAAAGCAAAAGCAAAAGCAAAAGCAAAAGCAAAAGCAAAGCAAAGCAAAGCAAAACCAAACAGCAAACATATTTAACATATTTAAAATCTTAAGTTAACATGTTAACATTGATAATCTTAAAATTTTGACAAAAGAAAAAACAAACCAAGCAAAACAAAGCAAAGCAAAGCAAGGCAAAGCAAAACAAAAAACAAAAAACACAAAAAAACAAAAAACAAAAAACAAAAAACAAAAAACAAAAAACAAAAAACAAAAAAACAAAACAAACAAGCCAAACCAAACCAAACCAAAAAGTCTCAAGAAGGATACATTTATTAGATAGATAGATAGATAGATAGATAGATAGATAGATAGATAGATAGATAGATAGATAGATAGATATTTACTAACTACAGTTTTCTGTGAATGTATCCTAAAATGTAAATCATTTTTATCCTAAAATATAATCTTTAGTGTCACATGATCCTTCAGAAATCAGTGTTGAAGACAGTCGTGCTGCTTATTATTTTTGTGGAAACTGTGATCCTTTTTTTTTTTTTTTTTTACTTGGAATAGAAAGCTTTATATTACATAAGGTGTTGCCTTCACTTTTGTCAACTGAATCAATTCTTGCTGAATAAAATATTAATTTCTTCCTCTTTTTTTAAGTGAATGGAATTGTAAATGGTATTGGTACTGTAAATAAAATAAATGTATTTATTTTATTCATTAATGCATGCCTTTAAAAAATGCAAACCCCCCACCACCCATATTCACAACTAAAATGAAACACAATCTTTTTCATGATTGACATATATGCGACTACGCAGCTGTCTAGCCACATTGAGAACTGATATTATCCTATCATTCAGAACCTTTTGCTTTAATAATGTCATCATATCTCCAAAAATACCCATAACCATTGTCAGTCATCATCAGAGCACTACCACAACCACAAATAGTCCATTCCTCTAAACACTTTAGCTGCAGATGATGGGTTACACTCTGGGTTATTGAACATCTTCTGATTAATTCACTGTTAATTATGATGAAGTATGAGAGACAGTCTGTTGTCACTCAAAATAAAGTGACAGGAGACCGAAGAGGTCAGCAGAAGCACTCATAATAAAGCAGCAGCTCCCCCATTACCGCTGGGAAATGATCTTCACAAATAAGCCTGAAGTTAGACGCCAGTATAAATTAATACAATTAATTTCAACCTGAAAATATGCTTGAAGGAGGCATGCATGTTAGGCCAGCGGTGGATAGTCATTAGCAAGGATATTAAATATTCCAGGCAAACAGGAAAGCTTCAAATTGAAAAGGAAATACAATCTGGAGGGGGAAAAAAAAAAAAAGCAATGACTTTCTGGGACCTATGGCAATGGCGCAGATCTTCCTGATAAAGTGAATGTGCTCACAAATACAAGCAAACTGTAAATTCATTACATGTTGCACAAAAAAAAAAAAAAAAAAAAAATCCTACTTCATCCTATATTGAATAGATTAGGTATAGCTTTTGCTTTAAGCTGTCTGTATCCTGTTTCACTACTTGTCATCACTACGCAATAATCTCATGACACCTTCATGAAAATGAAGACATATTTCTAGTGTCAGAATTCTAGGGCCCTATGATTTCCGCGTTGCAAAAAACTCAGACAAAAGTTCGGTTTCACTTGTAGACATTGTCTTATTTAGTAGAATGTATATGATAGTACTACTACTACTGCTGAAAAAAAATAATAATAAAACTTTATTTTTTAAGTAATAATCACACAATATTTCTTCCATGTTTAAATTTTAATAGTAAATCCTATTTATTTGCCAAACAATAAAATGTGTTTAATTTTCATTAATTAAAAGACAAATTATATCAGCATTTAATGACTTCGTTTGATAACCAGAAACATTTAAATACACAACAGGGAATTTCTGAGGGGGGAAAAAAAACATTCCATAAGGCTATTGTAAGAATAAATAAGAGATGTTTTTATGCATTCAAATAATTAGACATGCTAAAACAATAACAATAAAACATAAGGTGAGAAAAATGAAACATTTCATTGAGCTCTAAACATATCATTTTGTTAAACTTTTGGATGGATGTTGAATTGTATAAGTTTCATGATTTTAATTAATTAGACATGCTTTTTGAATAATAAAATGTAATTTAACCATTAAAAAGTTAAAAAAGTTAAAAATTAAAATGGAAAAAAATGAAATCCAGATAAACTAAACCGGAAAAAAAAAAAAGGAATTTGGGAAAAAATAAAACTGATTTCATAGGGCCCTAGAATTAAGCTTACTCTTTTTCTACAAGCAGTTTTGGAGATGTATAAAATAGTGTGATTATTTCTATTGAAATGATGAGGCCTATTGAATTGGGAGGGAGCATATTTGTATAAGGTAAGGGCATTTTACATAAATGCTAAATACATAAATAAATAAATAAATACATAAATAAATAAAGAAAGAAATAAAAGAGAGTAAAGTAACTGAGATTCATCCCACTGAATCGAAACTTTTGAATCAGTTCAACAAAATGGTTCATTCAGTTTGAATCACTAATTTATTCTGCGGCATGATTTGTTCACACAATTATAAAAAAAGTTTGTTTTTTTTTGCCGATGGAATATTGATGTTATTGATGTTAACAAGTCTTCATGGAACCATCAACGATAAAGAAACTTTATTTTTAAGAGTACAACAGGTTGAGTGTATTTTGAGCATTATTAGTGAATGTTTTAAATGATTCACTCAACAGATTAATTCCAAAAAAGTCAAGCACAGTGACAACACTAATTCAAAATACAGTTTTTCAAAATAAAATAAAATAAAATAAAATAAATCATAATCAAGGTATTTCACAGTTTATTATAAAATCCAACTTTACCCTTCTTTCTTTCTTTCTTTCTTTTTCTTTCTTTCTTTCAGTTACTTTCAGAATTATGAAAAGTGGAAGCAATCAACACAAATCTTGAATCGGATTCTAACAGTCTTACTAGCAAATCTGTTTTTTCAAAAACATCACATGAAAATACTGTTATGAATAAAGAAACGTAAACCTTAGGGCCACAGGGAACACTAAACACTTGCTCAGATATCCCTTTTAGTCGAGAATACATTTTTAATAAAGTTAGCGTGCACCATTAATAATAAAGCACACTTTAATATTCATATACTGAACGAAAACCTCTGCGTTCAGAAGGTTTTAGAGGTCTTTTAGATGTGCAAGAGGTTCTCCTTTAGGAGCGAAGCAGTGAATTACAGTGATTTAGTTGAGCTCAAGAGACCTTCTCGAGGTTACCAGGCTCCATGTGGATGTTGTAGGATATATTCTACCTATGCCGGCCCTCATGAGAACAATAGCTCCAGGCATGTGTTTACAAGAGCAGGAGTAGAACTGCTGACTTTCTCTCAGAGAAGCTAGTTTCCCTGGTGACAGAGTAGTGTCTTTGAAATCAACATGTTCTACACCCACACCGCCCTTAGATAACTGTCTATTTGTCACGGTCTGAAAAGAATGATTCCAAAATCCTTCAGGAAACATTCCTAAGTTATTTTAGCTGTTTGTGCATGTTTTTCTCCTTCCGTCATCTGTTTTTAAACGCATTCAACATTTCCCATCTGAACGCAAGAGCTAGAAGGAGATACCTGGAGAGAATCACGCAATCGCTGGTGGTCCATGGTGCAAGAAGACAAGAATATCTAGATTCATTTGTCGTGTGCAGCAGAATAAAAGAGTGAATGGAAAGTAATGCCAAAACACACTTTTACTTGTCGACAGGAACTGCTCATTAGGTACCAGGGGAGCTAAAATAATGATGCAACATGTAAAAACATTCAGATCCTAGTGTTGGAGAAGAATAACAACAACAACAACAACAACATTGTACATGCAATCCCAAAAAGGAACAAGAAATAAATAATTAAAAGAAGCAATGAGATGAAATAGAACATTTTACTAGTTTAAAAGAAAGAAAGAAAGAAGGAAAAAAAGAAAGAAAGAAAGAAAGAAAGAAAGAAAGAAAGAAAGAAAGAAAGAAAGAAAGAAAGAAAGAAAGAAGATTTCCATGATTAAACTCTCTTTTTAACGTTGCATTCAGTAATATTTTAAAGTACATCTATGTCTAGATTAAAACAACAACAAAAATAAAACCTTCATATCTTTAGATCCTAAAACAACACATTTTAATAAAGTGCACATCTGATACTTAATTACACAATAAATTGATTTTTCTCACAAATAAATAAAATTAAATACTTTCCTTTTTTTAAAAGAAAAAAAATAAATTACAGCCAGAAACTGTAAAAAAGTTTTAAATCCCTTTTAAATTAAGCAAAATTTGACTTTTACTTTACTAATAATCACTTTTACTTAAAGGGAAAGAAAGAAAGAAAGAAAACGTCTCAGGTTACGTATGTAACCCTGGTTCCCCGAGGGAACGAGACGCCGCGTCGAAACGCTTTGGGAACGTCTTCAGCGTGACCGTGCTCTGAATCACATGTGTAATCAGTCCAAAGGAAGAGCGAGACGTCAACGGCGGGTGACGTCACCAACCAGGAAGCTATAAAAACACGTGCGTTGGAAACCGGCGTCAGCTTCAGGAGAGAAGCAGCGCTCGCAGGGATGCAGGATGAGGGCCTCGAGACGCGGCGTCTCGTTCCCTCGGGGAACCAGGGTTACATACGTAACCTGAGACGTTCCCCTTCAGGAACTCGAGCCGCGTCGAAACGCTTTGGGAACGAGATGCCCACGCCGCCAGAAGCCGAGTCCCTGCCTAGGAAGAGCTAGGACAAAGGACAGAAGAGCCAGGAGCGACTCGCAAGTCCAGGTCGTAAAACCTGACAAAAGTAAGGGGCGTGGACCATCCCGCAGCATTACAGATGTCCTGAATAGAGATACCTTCAAGAAAAGCTTTGGAGGCCGAAACACTCCGAGTTGAGTGAGCCTTGACCCCTAAAGGAGGAGGGAGACCAGAGGACTCATATGCAGTAGAGATAGCATCCACTATCCAACGACTTAAGGTTTGTTTGGTGGCCGGAAAGCCACGCTTAGCCGGACCATAGCAAACGAAAAGCTGATCAGATTTTCTCCACCTGGCTGCTCTGTGGACGTACGTGTCCAGCGCTCGAACTGGACACATACAGTTTAGCTTCTGCTGGTCGGGCTCCCGGAAGGGAGGAGGACAAAAGGCCTGAAGTACGACTGGCCGTGGTGCTGAGGAGGGGACTTTAGGGATATAACCCGAACGAGGGTGCAAAAAGGCTTTTGCCAAACCTGGCGCAAAGTCCAGAAAAGAAGGGGCCACTGAAAGGGCCTGGAGATCCCCAACTCTCTTAAGAGAAGTAATAGCAATGAGCAAAACTGTCTTAATCGTAAGGTGATGATCGGAAATCTCTTCAATAGGCTCGAAGGGAGGCCTACAGAGAGCCTCTAGCACCAGCGACAAGTCCCATGAGGGAACACGAGAGCGTACAGGAGGCCTCAGCCTCAGTGCACCGCGGAGGAAACGAGAGACAAGGGGGTCTTTACCCACCGAGAGACCACCGAGAGGGGCGTGGTAGGCCGCAATGGCCGCCACGTAGACCTTCAGGGTGGAGTGGGATAACCCTGCGGAAAGCCTATCCTGCAGGAACTCCAGCACTGTACCAACTGGGCAGTTAACTGGATCCTGCTGGTGGCGTTCACACCAAGAAGTGAAAAGCCTCCACTTCAAGGCATAAAGTTTCCTCGTAGAGGGAGCTCTAGATTGGAGGATGGTCTCAACAACCTCGGTTGAGAGACCGGAAGCTAAGAGATGTGCCCCCTCAGGGGCCATACCCAAAGCTTCCACAGCTCCGGCCGGGGGTGAAGGAGGGAACCCCCTGCCTGTGAGAGGAGATCCCTCCTGACGGGAATCTCCCAGGGAGAGCCGTCGAGGAGGGAAATCAGGTCCGAGAACCATACTCGGCCCGGCCAGAACGGGGCTACTAGAAGAAGGGACACCCCATCCCGGCGCACTCTCTCTAGAACTCCCGGGAGCAGAGCGATCGGGGGAAAAGCGTACAGACGCAGCCTCGGCCACGTCTGTACCATGGCATCCAGCCCCAGGGGAGCTGGATGAGCTAGAGAGTACCAGAGGGGACATTGCGTGTTCTCCCTCGAGGCAAACAGGTCCACCTGGGCTGGACCAAACACTCTCCAGATCTGCTTCACCACCTCGGGGTGAAGCATCCATTCCCCGGGCCTCGGCCCCTGTCTCGACAGGATGTCTGCTCCCACATTTAAGTACCCCGGTAAGTAAACCGCTCTCAGCGAGAGGAGTTTCCCCTGGGACCACACAAGGATCTGGTGCGCCAGCTTGTACAAGGGGCGCGAACCCAGACCTCCTTGGTGGTTGATGTAAGAGACCACCGATGTGTTGTCGGTGCGGACCAACACATGACGGTCTCTTAGGTCCGGGAGAAAGTGCTTCAGCGCTTGGAACACGGCCAGCATCTCCAGGCAATTTATGTGCCAAGTGAGTTGGTGACCTCTCCACAGACCGCGGGCGGTGTGGCCACTCATGACCGCACCCCAACCGGTGAGGGAAGCATCTGTTGCTAGCGTTACGCGGCGACAAGGAGCTCCCAGCACCGGCCCCTGAGACAGAAACCAGGGATTTCTCCACATGTCCAAGGCACGTAGGCATCGCCGCGTGACCTTGATCATGCGAAGCGGGTTTCCCCTCGGGGAGAACCCCCTGGTTTTGAGCCACCACTGTAGGGGTCTCATGTACAGCAGGCCAAAAGGTATCACGTTGGACGCAGCTGCCATCAGACCCAGCAGTTGTTGAAACTGCTTGACAGTGAGTGACCGGCCTACTTTGACTCTCCTGACTGCAGCAAGGATCGACTCTATCCGAGCAGGAGACAACCGTGCCTGCATCGTGGTCGAGTCCCACACCACACCTAGATAAGTGGTTCTCTGTAATGGAGACAACACACTTTTCTTGGCGTTCAGTCTCAGCCCCAACTCTTTCATGTGAGCGAGCACAACATCTCGATGCTGAGCCGCTAACCGTTCCGACTGTGCTAGGATTAACCAGTCGTCGATATAGTTTAGTATGCGGATGCCCTGGAGTCGCAGCGGAGCCAGAGCTGCATCCACACACTTGGTAAAAGTGCGGGGGGAGAGTGCTAGGCCGAACGGAAGAACCCGATATTGGTATGCTTCGCCCCTGAAAGCAAACCTCAGGAACTTCCTGTGTTGAGGAAGGATGGAGACATGGAAGTACGCGTCTTTCAGATCTATCGTCACAAACCAGTCCTCGGACCTGATTTGTGACACTACTTGCTTGAGAGTAAGCATCCTGAACTTCAGCTTCATGACTGAGCGGTTCAGAACACGAAGATCTAAAATGGGACGCAGGCCCCCATCCTTCTTCGGAACAATGAAATACCGGCTGTAGAACCCGGACTCCCTGTCGTGAGGAGGGACCACCTCGATGGCCTCCTTCCTCAGAAGAGAAACTACTTCTTGTTCCATTACCAGACCCTGCTCGGGGCCCACCAAGGTGGGGGAGACCCCGATAAAAGGCGGCGGAGGAGCGCCGAACTGTATTCGATACCCTCTTTCTACTGTACGCAGGACCCAAGCAGACACATTGGGCAGTAGTTTCCACGCTGCCAAATGATCTACTAAAGGAACCAGTCTCTCGAGACTGGCCTCTGGTGTTTGTTGAGCCACTAGAACGGTGTCCTGTAACGGTTGCCCGGCAGGAAGCACCTGAACTAGCGGCCTCTGAGACCCCCTCGGGGGTGGCGAGCTCCCCGGCCCCGCTACGTTGCCGGGCGGGAGAAACCGAGGTATATGCTCGCTGGAGCCCGCTGCGCCCTGAAGCACAGGCAGGGTTAGCGAAACGGTCTCCTGAGGGCACAGGGGGTAGGCGGACACCGAGGAATGCGGTGCACCCCGCCTTACCCCCCTTGGGGCTGCCCTCAGCGGTCCTGAACTGTCAGGACCGCTTAGTCGAGGACTTCTTAGACTGCAGCACGACCCTCAGGTCGGGCCTCGCCCTAGAAGTCCCCGACTTAGAGCGTATGACCACTCGCTCTCGATGGGGCGGAGCGCGAGTGGCCACGCTCTGTTTCTGTGCGTCTCTATATGAGGAGCTGGTAGACGGCCGAGGCTGCTCCGCCCAGCAGCCTCACGCCCAGAGCTGGATGGCGGAGGGGGAGGAACCGCTGGAACGCCGCCGCTTGTTTACGAGCCTCCTGGTACCTGTCGACGACCGAGTTAACAGAGTCGCCGAACAGGCCAGAAGGCGAAAGCGGGGCGTCCAGAAGGAAGACCCTGTCCTTTTCTTTCATATCGGACAGGGTCAACCAAAGATGCCTCTCCGCGGCCACCAGGGCAGCCATAGACCGCCCGATAGCGCGAGCGGTCTCCTTAGTGGCGCGGAGAGCAAGATCAGCGGTCCTCCTAACCTCCGCGATATCAGCATCTTTGATGTCTTCTCCCTCATCCAGCTCTTTTAGCAGGTCAGCCTGGTATGCCTGTAACACGGACATCGTGTGCAGACACGCACCAGCCTGACCTGCCGCCGTGTACCCCTTGCCGACCAACGCTGAGGTGACTCGCAGCGGTTTGGTCGGCAATACCGGAGCCTTGAGAGACGATGCCGAACCGGGGGACAGATAGCTGGCGAGGGTCTGTTCCACCCGTGGCATCGCTCTATAGCCGCGCTCATCCAGCTCCGCAACGCTGCCATAATTATAGGAAGCGGGGACGAACAAGCGGGCTGAGAAAGGGGAATTCCACGATCTCGACACCTCGGTGTGGAGATCGGGAAAAAAGGGAAGGCTCCGGCGGGCTGAAGGTGGCCGAGACTGCAGAAATCTCTCATCCAGTCTACTTCTCTGAGGCTCGGCCTGTGACTCGGCGGGCCAATCTATTTTAAGCTTTTCAACCGCACGAGTCACAACCTCCAGCAGCTCCTCAAATTGCACAGATTGAGGTGTATCGACGATCTCGACCTCACCCCCCTCGGAGGATGAGAGACGGACCGTCGAGCCCGATCCGCGGGGGGAAGAAACCGCAGTGCGGGCTTCCGATGCCGCGGACCGGGCTGCGGATCTGCCGGGTGAGGCAGAAGATAGGGGGACACCCGTCTCCATACCCTCCAGCAGATCCAACTGCGAACCCCACGAGTGCAGTGCCCGCTCCGCCTCGGCGGAAGCGGGACCAGACCCGCGAGGAGCGCTGGTGAAGGCTCCCTCCTCGAAGAGAGCCTTCCGGGAGCGGAGCGTGCGTATCGAAAGAAGATCGCAATGCGGGCAGTCGGCTTTCTCGAAAGCCGATGCCGCATGCTCCGCTCCCAGACAAACCACGCATAGAGCGTGTGTATCCCCGCTCGTGATGTAGCGAGGGCAGGGAGGAACACACGCTCTAAAACATGGTTTGTCTATGTTCTTAGTCTTGTGACTCTTCTTAGACATTGTGCTCAGAAATAAAAGTGGTGCAAACTAGCAACCAAAACGAGCACAACACACACATACACAGAGCGCTGCTGAAAGACAGAAGCTGACGCCGGTTTCCAACGCACGTGTTTTTATAGCTTCCTGGTTGGTGACGTCACCCGCCGTTGACGTCTCGCTCTTCCTTTGGACTGATTACACATGTGATTCAGAGCACGGTCACGCTGAAGACGTTCCCAAAGCGTTTCGACGCGGCTCGAGTTCCTGAAGCGGAACTCCAAACTTCCTCCTCAGTGCTCAATAAATAAATAAAATAAAATAAAATAAAATAAAATAAAATAAAATAGTTGTGTGCACATGCACTTGTTGTGAATTAGTGAATTTAGTTGTGAATTAATTTTTAAAGAGAAGTTCTATTGTGTGTACAAATACAAAATAATTCATGCAATTATTAATGAATGAGACCAATTATATCTAATTTCACATACAAAATTTACAGTGTTAAAGGCATAGCAGGAAAAAGTAAATAAATAACTAAAACAAAAATGCCAGTTAAATAGTAATTCAGTTCAAGCCAGTTAAATTGAATTCTCAGTACTATTATTAGTTTCTCAAAAAACAAAACAATAACAAAAACTTAAAAGTTTATGCCATTTTTAAGGTTCCTAATATTATTTTGGGAGTTTCCTACAATAGGTTTACATGCATGCACGGCCAAACAACGCTTTCGTTTTCTTAAAATATTCATTTAATATCACCTCATTTTCCAGCGATTCTCAAACGATTTGTTTGAAGCGGTTCAAAGATTCAGTCTCTCTAAACCCCTCCTTTCCGTGAGCCTACTCTGCTCTGACTGGTCAGATGGCCTAGTCTGTTGTGATTGTACAGCGCGTGTCAGAAACGATACACTCATTCTCATAGTTCTGTATTTTGAACTCTCAATAGAATATATAAGCACCTATTATTTATCCTACTTACAGGTTGTGAATCAGTGGAGTCTGTTCCGAGTCGATTCTTCTTTTGGGAGACAATAACTTCATTTTTCGTGCACTTTTGACTTTACAACTTCGCAGATTGTTTGCATTCATATACAGCTATGTTACACAGTGCATGAAAGGCAATATTTGAAATGCCATAATAGGGGCATTTTAATATAAGTGGACCCTAGAGAAAAATTATTCAAGGAGCCTTTAAAAAATAATCTCTATTAATTGTTTGGAAGACTGCCTACCATTTAGCATGCTTTTGCCAATTTTTAATTCAGAGACAGATGAGGAAAATAGGGACAGTAAACAACACAAGCGGTCGTTGACTGAGTTTTTAGTCAAACCCGGTGAACCCAGTGCTACTGCAAGTCATATTAAACTACATAAATGTTTGATCAAAAAAAGCTGGAATTTATACCTATCTTATTGCAAGAGCCACTGTCACAGTAGTGAATGCTGCATCCATTGCCTCTATAGAAACATTCCCATTCATATCTTGTCTATTGCCAATGCTGTTGTCATTGACATACAGCTACACCTCCCCAACCTCAGCCTCCATCCGCTCATGTTGAATCATTAAGATCATTACCAGTCACACCAGGAACTCTGCTCTGCATGAAACTTTATTCAGCTTAGCATTTCTGGGACAGATTGCTTGATGAGGCTATGCATTCCCAACTGCTGTCCACGTTATGAAACATTTGATTATGTAAACATGCGGGAAGCCCAAAGCACGTACTTCAGCTAAATTCATCCCCAGCTGAATTTCACTTGATATTGAATATCTCCTGATTTTGGAGCAAAAATACAAACAGCACATTATTATAAGTTATAAGCACTCCAGACTGGTGTAACAATGTGCCCTAACCAGGCATGATGCGACAAGCTTCAAGAGGACAGTAATTTGTCAGTTCACACCGAGGACAAAAATGCAGCATAACATGACAAAACTACAGAAAATCAACATAGATAATAAAATGGCTATGTGGAGTGTAATTTTGAACCAGTTAGGTGTAGGTGTAGCTAACCAGTGCAACTCTACAAAAATAGGTACATACAGGTACACAAGTACTAAAGTCTATTTTATAAAACATACCAAAGACCTCATTTGTTTTCATTGAAAGTGAAGATTGCTGTCTCTAGGTGCAGATTACATTCTCAGTTTGCTCTGAAACATGACATGAAGGTCAGTCACTCTACTTGGGTCTTTTATAAGCATATTTTAAAAGAGAAAAGAAAATAAAGTGCTTAATAAAACGCTCCATAACAACCATGAGTGTGTTTCACCATGACTTTGAAAGAATCAAGTATTAAACTCTCTTTTTAAAGTTGCATTCATTAATATTTTAAAGTACATCTATGTCTAGATTCTTAGAAAGAAAAAATGCACCTTTATATCTTTCGAAACAAAACAAGACATTTTAATAAAGCGCACATCTGAAACTTGATTACACCATAAATAGATTTTTCTCAAAACTAAATACAATAAATACTTAAATGTCCATGCAGATGTGTTTTAAATTAACTATACCCAGAGACTTAACTGTAAAAATCTCTTTTTATTAAGCCAAATTTGACTTATCTACTAACAATCACTTTTACTTAAAGGGACAGTTCACCCAAAAATGAAAATTCTGTCATTAATTAATCACCCTCATATCATTGCAAACCTGTAAGATCTTTGTTAATCTTCGGAACACAAATTAAGATATGAAGAGTTTATTTGCAAAAACCAATAAACACCACTTAAAAAAAAAAATTATTAGCTGATTGCCGTGCATTAGGCTGCATGTCCACCAAAGTGTTTTTAGCCAGCTGAAAACACCAGGCGCACTGCTGTAAACGCACAGCTGTGAGCGCTTGAGAGCACAGCGTTTTTTCCGTTGAGATGCTGTGGTTGCTATGATATGAAATACGTTTTAGTAATATGGCAGACGCGTCACGAATGAAATGTTTCTCTAAGTATTATTTTTCATAACAATAATATGGTAGTCTGGCATTTCCATCTGATAAAGACTTAAATACTCAGAGACAAGCAATATTAACTCATCCAATGTCTTGGTAGAAGCAGGGTGGTGGGTATTAGTCCCGCCCATCCTCCACTCTGATTGGTTAGCTGACTAGAAAGTGACAGTGTTGAGCGCAGCATGTTACTCAAAGTTGAACATTCTTCAACTCAAGTCCAGCGAATCAGCGCTGTATTCAGGTCAGGTGACAAGGCTACTTTCACTTTGAAAAGACATGCAAGCTAAGAGGAGTTTCGTCAAAGTGGACTAAAAGTGATTGATGATGAATAATTTTGACAAACTTGATGAACCTGTGATATCTTCTTCAGCGAGTAAAAGGAAAAGGAAAATAAAAGCTGAAACGTTTTCACAGAAACTTGCAAAAGCAGTGCGTTACAATGGTGAAGCAAAAGCTCTGTGTATTGCGTCTAATCACATCCATACAGTCTATGATCACAACAACAGCGTTTGTCAGGCATCTACATTGTCATCTGAGGAGATTACAAAGATTAAACGAGTGTTTTTTAAACTCTAAAACATGAAATGTGGAGCTATCTGCTTTTGCCAAAAAACGACTGTTGGAGTTATCTGATTTTTTTTTGGAGTTTATCTGAAGTTATTATTACTTAATCAAAACAACCCAACTGCAGTTGGATTGACATTACTTGGAATAAAAAAAACGTGGTTTCTGAAAAAAAAAATTATAAAAATGGAGTTATCGGTTTTCATTCTGACACTGCATAGACAGCAACACAACAGTCCATGTGGCATCAGTGGTTCAACCGTAATCTTAAGAAGATACAAGAATACTTTTTGTGCACAAAGAAAACAAAAACAATGACTTTATTTAACAACTTCTTCTCTTCCTGTGTCAGTCTTCACTGTGCGTTCACAATAGCACCACGAGACGAGCATGCGTCAGGACTCAGAAGCCAGTGTTCTGAAGTAGAGCCTCGATGTGCTGTTACTTCTTTTCCACCAGGGCTGTTGCCGGAGCTGGAGTCTAATTGGGAACCGGGCCACACTTTTCCACTCGAAAAAATTCTTTGCCAGTGCCCAGATCCTGGTTACGAAATGACCCCGAAATCTTGCTGGTCTCGAACAAGGGAACCTATGATGTCAGTAAACAGACCTTCAACTACAGACCACAGTTTAAAAGGAGCCATTAGGCTTGTTTGAGTTGCATCGGAGCAGCGCAGACCAATCGGCATATGAAATGAAAGTATCGTAACAACAATAGGAGAGCAGACTACTCTTTATGCTTTTAAATTGCACTCGCAATACTTTGATGTCATAAAACAATCCGTTTGCGCGATGCACACGCATCTCGAACAAGCCTGTTTGGTCGGCAGAAGAGATCAACGCTCTCCTTCTCCAAGAGATAACAAGCAATTGTGGTCACATGTTGGTGACGTGGAGAGTTTCGCTCCCTGCCAGTGGAAACGCGAGCCAGTTCTGAATGAGTGCCAGCCTGGTTACTTATTTGAACCAGAATATACGGACAATGAACTAAGAGAGATGGAAGTTCTTCATCAGAATGCCGGCTCCTGCGTCAGAAACACCACATGCATGCATCGTGGTACTCTCGTAAGCATGAGTCAGTTGCATTGCTGTCTATGCAGGGTCAGAAAGCTCTTGGATTTCATCAGAAATATCTGTATAATTTGTGTTCCGAAAATGAACAAAGGTCTTACAGGTTTTGAATGACATGAGGGTGAGTAATTAATGACAGAATTTTCATTTTTGGGTGAACTGTTCCTTTAATCTGAGTACAAGAACATATTAGAGCCCACAGCTTCCTGACAAAAGAAGTTTGACGTTGCAGTAGTGAGACACTCTTTCCCTGCATTGTTTGATCCAAAAAAAAAAAAAAAGAATTAAAAGGAAGGGGAGGCAACCAGGGCGAGACATTGAAACAACACAGTAAATGATGCTTCAGGCTGACGCAGCCTACTTCAAGTGACTCAGATCAGACAATGAAAGACACGCAGAGCGGCTCTGCTACACACGAACAAGACCACACTCATCCATCTCCCTCCTACCACCTCACCCCCAAAGCTAATATGTGTAGTGAATGTATTTCCTCACATTTATCAGGCTACCAAATGCTCTGATAAGAAAAGAAGTTAAAAACCCAACTCTGCTGTACATTAATTTGCATTATGATGCATCTTATAAAGGACAGATGATTTCATATAACTTTATATTCACTGAGCAAAGTCAGTAGTCTATGTATTAATTTATTAATTACTGTATTCATTCGAATACATAAATCCTTAGCCTGTACGTCTTCTTAAATAAGACCAGGAGGCTATAAAGCACAGCCAAGCAACTGGAAAAAAAGCTAAGACTAATGCACTAAAGAGATAGAATTCATGTACTCTTCACCATCTATTAGTTAACATGCAAAATGAATGAATTAGAAGGTGATATAATGCTCTGTGCCACCTTCCGGGAATTTGATGCAAGTGTTTAAAAGAGGGGGAAAAAATGTTTTAGGCAAAGCCTCCAGACAGTAATTTGATGAAGTTTAATAGGGAGTGATGAGGTCTGTAGTCAGAGACCACCTCTTCATTGAGGTTTAATAAATACAATTATGATTGGCACAGATTGCAGGGTAGCCTTTAACTCGCCAAGCAGAGCGGCTGTTAATTAATGCCGCAGATTTCATCTGATATGCGCAATAAATGACAATATAGTGTAACAAGACGTAGCACAACACAGAATGGACTGGAATCTTTACCTTCATAATAGATTTTAAAGCCGTGCGCGCTCACGGCGAAGTCACTGGTGAGTCTCAAGGAGAATACAGACCCAGTGCTTGTGACGGGAGGTGGGATTTGGAAACCCGTTAACCTAAAGAGAGCAAAGAGAGAAGAAATAAGCAGAAGTTAGACAAGAAAGATGGTATACACATATTACCTGAATTCATGACCTTCCCGCTACCTGATCTCATGACAAAAACGTACCTGTGGGAACTTTTTTGCAAGACACGAAATACGCATCAACAGCGGGCACTTGTAATCGTTTTCACACAGTTATGATTACACCTCTATACGTTTTGCTTTCAAGACCTAACAAGCTTGCTCAGAAGCTCAGCCGGTACAGAACTGGACATAGGGGCCGTTCACATATCGCGTCATTTGTGCAC
The DNA here is from genome assembly GCA_036247105.1 of Cirrhinus mrigala. Classification (NCBI taxonomy): domain Eukaryota; kingdom Metazoa; phylum Chordata; class Actinopteri; order Cypriniformes; family Cyprinidae; genus Cirrhinus; species Cirrhinus mrigala. Next base: position 20,529,517 of record CM070025.1, read on the forward strand.
TCAAGTTCGTTATTTCAAATGTAGATACACGGCAGTCGCGTTCATAACGGAAGCGGAGCAGTTGCGACGCGCTCAATTTTTTCAGGCGCGTCCACGCCACATCGAGATAAAAACATCTCAACTTTTCAGAACGCCGCAAGCGCACCGCGGGTCATGTGACACGAACCAACCAATTAGCTTCATCTTTTCCCGTAACAACATTGATAGCTCAGCCAAGATGGAGAAACAGCTGATCATAGCTGTACGGGGTTAGTAATTTTTTAAATAAATTTAGTAGCAGAGCTACAGCAACTGATTTTTAGTGCTGAAACTTCCGCGTCTTCACTAAGAGCGCAGGTCATGTTTGCTTTGCAATGGCAGATGCCACGGGAGCGCAAGCTACAGAGCGCTTCGGAAAGGAGAAGGCGGCACACCTAGCGTTTTCCACTGTCCTTTAGGATGCAGAATCCTTGGGTACAAATCTCATGAAAACGATGAAAAAGCTGAGAGATTCGACATAAAAAAAAAAAAAAACAAGCTAAAACGGCATGATTGTGGTTGCATTTTTATATCACATTTGCTTTTGTTCATACTATCGGGTAGGTTTAGATGGTACCATATTTTAAAACGTCACAGAGCATTAGACTTGAACATTAGAACGTTAGACTTCAAATGTAATTTATGCAGCATTTCAAACATTTAACCCACTAACACAAGCTCCGATGCCTCGTGTCAAATATCACATCACTAGTTAACAGTCATTCAAGATTTAGCGATCCTAGCTTGCTAACGACGTGGGAGCACAGCTTCGAATAGCGCATGTTGTCCCTGAGCACCATAACGATATCGCTCATAAAGGTTTGCAACTTTACAAAGCAAACGAAGATCCTCTTGCCAATTAGCACACAAAATACCATTGGTATAACACTACTGCCGCATCACCGGAAGTTGTTCCCACGTTCTTTTTTACAGTAGCGCCCCTCGGAAACAGGTGGATAGAATTTTTTTTAGAAGATGTCATTGTTTTGCTAGATAAGACCCTTAGTTACTTCGGCTGGGATTGTGTAGAGGCCTTTTGGAGCTTTAACCCACTGATCCCTATTGAAATCCACTATAAGGAGAAAAATCCTAGAATGTTGTCCTCAAAAACCTTCTTTTTGATTGAAGAAAGAAAGACATCTTGGATGACATGGGAGTGAGTGAAGTATAAGGAAATTTTGATTCTGGAAGAGAACTAATCCTTTAAGCATTAAATTGTAATAATATTTCCCAGTATTAATATTTTTAATCACAAGTATGCCATATTAATATTTTTATTATCAAACAAATGCAGCCTTGGTTTCCAAAAACATAAAAAAGAAACTCTTACTTAACTCCAAATGTTTAGATTTGCAGTAGTGTAGTGTAATGTCCACGTGAGCCCATAAACATATCTTTTTCATGCAATGCAAAGATTTAATTTTTAATTCAGTGACACAAATTGATCTATACATAGATCTAACATAAGCAGTAGGCTGATAATTAAAAAATAAGCTCAGTGCTAATGACAACACGGCAAAAATATAGAAAACATAGTGCGAAACTAATTGGATATGACAATGTTTAGTTAAATCTGAACCTGTCCTTTCAGAATGCTCACATTATTGCACATCTTTTCTTGATGTGAAAGCACTAGGCTTCTTTCCTGCTTTATTTAAGCTCCAGAATAATCCCCAATGCTCATGTGTGCATGCAAAGAAGTCATTTCGTCAAACCACTCCTTGGGGGCATCCAGACATCACCAACATTATAGGCCACCAGCATGCTACAGAACATATATTTAGAGGCATTTACGAAACACACACTCTGCATAAGGAAATCGTGTGTTAGCAAAGCTGCCAGTTATCTCCATTTAGAAAATCGATTAGGTCAGCAACATGTTAGGATGCGGAGAGGATTTTAAACATGCGTGTGGGTGTTTGCTCAAATATGTGTGCGTCAGCTAATGCGTGTCACATGGATAAAATTTCTTTTGTTTATGCTAATGAACTCACAGTGAGACTGAAATATTTATAATGCCTATGAATAATATCCTTAGGACACTGCAGTTTTGTTTTAATAATGTTAACCTTTAAACTTGTCATAAACTTCAAAGACTGTTAGAGAATGGATTAAAAGACCTATGTTCCTAAATCTTACGTAAATTCACACATGACCCAATTGCTTCTTAACGAAGAATAATCTTTTTTTTTCCTTCAAATGTTTAACCAACCATATTAAATAAAGTAAAATGACAAACAGCACAGCTGCGGAGTAAAGCATTTTCCTTCTACAGGAAGAAATCATATTAGCACTGTGGAAAACTATTAGGGCTAATGATTTGACACAATAACAGCCAATCAGAAGATTTGAAGAGTAAATTGCAGTTGTTTAATTTCAGATTTAAATCTGAAATCACTTGCTGCTGTATCCCGTTACACCTGGTTAAGACACAATGTTTATGTAATCAAAAGTAACTTGGCAAAAAATGTTTTATATAAAACACTAAGTACTGTACATCTCCGCCAAACTGCATCATGGGAAGTGAGGCATAAAATACTAAGTAAATCACCAGCTTGTGCTCACTTGGCAAAGCCTGCCTGAATAATGCCAACAGTCTACTATTGTCTGAATTGCTGCACATTACCAAATACCTTATCATTATTCTCACGGGACAAAGGAAATGACTTGGATCTGTGAGGCTGGCTGGCACAGAATCTTCCAATACTAACCTTCAATGTATGTGTATGGTTACGTTTATGGTCTGGTGGACTTCACAGGACATTTGGCCATCTTAAGTGAGACTCCAAATCACAGAGAGTGCATATGCTCACTCTGTGTTCTACTTTGAAATCGAAGACCATTGAAACAACAAAGGTTTCGTTGTACTTAATATTACAAAACAATGTTATAGATATTCTGTTTCAGTCTTGGGGGTGAGTTAAAGCATGCATGCAAAATGCTACTTGCACATCAGACCGTGGGACTAGATTTTAAAGGTTGTTGGAGATCAGTGGCGCTTGAGTTCTTTAAAAGGAACAGCAGCTCCGTTCAGAGTCCATCCATCCCCAAGGGCTTCGCTAACTGCTTTTTTCGACTACCGCGTGAGTTGGAACAAATCTATCTCCTCACTCTGCCCACAGCCAAAACAGTCGGGAGCCTCGACTCTCTGCTGCTCGTTAGATGATCATCGGGGCTTAAATCGCTTGGACATTCTGCTTTTGGCCCGAGAACATGCAGCAAACTCCTCTGTCTTCAAGCTCCCAGCCACCAATCAGCTCACGTTGCACACTTTAAAAGGCACCATACTGACAGGGTCAAAAACCAGCCTGTCATACGAGTCAGGATTAAAAGGACGGTTTAACCGAAAACTGTCTAGAAAATGAAAGATTCCTGTGTAGGCAATAGCGTTCCACCATCAAACCTTTGACCTCAAGTGTTTCATAAAATGTTCAAAGGCAATACGGAAACGGCAAAGAATTAAGTGCTGTTTGGACAGGCCTTTAACAGGATGTTACAGAATGTTCGATTTAACAGAGGACTTCTGTGATTTCATACACTGATTCTGACAAAACCGGAAACTTTGTGGTTTTTAGTCTATTGTCTCAATATGGACAGAATTAAGATCAAAGCTTATGCGGCTACTGTACTGTATAAGCGTATGTCAAAAAGGATTTCCAGAAGGACTTTTGGATTAATACCTGCTTTGAAATGTACATATTTGGTTTCAGACAGGAATTAGAATTACCACATAGCCCTGATGTTCCTCAAAAAAATACAGTGTTTAATTTGGCTGTAGGGTCATTCCACAAAATTGGTGCAAATAAATGTGCAATTTAAAAACAAAATACTATGTATGCTTTCATCAATAATACATAAAAAAAAAAAAATTAATATTATTTTAAATAATTTAAATAGCATTTATGCTGGTAAAGGTAAGGTTTTTGGCCTGGTAAGGGTAAAGTTTTTGAAAAATATAGGCAAAATGATATAAAAATTACATTTGCATATTGTTCTAAATATAGTCTCATCGTTAAGCAATGTTTTTGGCATAAGTATTCATTTTTTTTTGTTAAATATAAATAATTTTATTACCCTCATCAAAAAACCCTTGTATAAAATAATAAATCACATAGTCTGGATGGCACAACACAATTTCTTGTATTTTTGAGGCGTCTTCATTTCGTAGATTTTTGAAAAAAATGTTGATAGAACTTAATTTATTTTTCAATTTTTCCAAGTGGAAAAAGCACCACTTTTGTGGAATGACCCTGTAAATGTTCGTAGGAGAAAACCTGATTCGGTCAGCTATAAAAATCACTGACTAACCCCCATAAAAACTAGAATTTCCTTACATCCCCACATCGAATTTTACCCCACAACAAAATTTTACATGACCGTGTCTCAGTAGAGCTTTAATTAGGGCCCTATGAAATTTTTTCACAAATTCTGTTTTGTTTTTTTTGTTTTTTTCCTGTTTGAATTTTTCTGGATTCTGTTCTTCCATTTTATTTTTTCTAGACTGTGTTTTAATGGTTAAAAAAGAAAAAAAAAAAAAAGCATGTTTAATAATTGAAATCATGAATTGTACACATTTCAACAGCAATTTATTAACAAATTTAGTTTAACAAAAATTACATTTTTAAGGACCTATTAAACATTTTGTTCTCTGTTTTCCATTAATTTTCTGGATTCCATTTTAATGGTTTCATTACATTTTTAAATCAAAAGCATCTCTAATTAATTGATTTTTACAAAAAGCTCATTTATTATTATTATTTTATTCACTTATTTCAGAAATGCTGTGTTGTACTTGCATTTTTCTGGTAAATAAATTCTGGTAAATATTCCTTAAAAAATAATGTTTTAATAAAAATATTAGTAGTAGCATCATTACATTAAGTAATATATTTCTGCCACAGTTTCTTCAAGTTAAACCGAACTTTTATTTTAACAGGTTGCTGTGAAGACCTTTACATTTCTGTTTGTATATGATATAACAATATAATTTTTCTCAAAAGAAACAATAAAATGCAGACGAAGGGACTTCGTTCTAGAGATTATGTTTATGAGTTCATGCACTTATATAATGACGTGGCAGAGGTTGAAAACATTGCAGTATGTGTGCAGTAAACATTCACAGAGACATGCAGAACATGCAGCATTCATATTTAAATAGTATTTTGGCAGCTTAATATTCACAGACACTAATCCATATCGCTTTGTTGTTTAAATGTACTGACCTTTTAAATTAATTAATCCAAAATTTCGCATCACGGAAATCATATGGCCCTATCTAATATCCAGCTTAAACGGAAAGGCAAATGATGTTTCCTTTTTTCTCAAATATTTTTGACATCCACATGCATTTGTCTTGGAAGAACATTTACTATCCTAAATGACTCATAAACATAATGCCTTTCCCATTTTGAATGGAGAGGGCAGTCTACATTTCATTTTTATTTCTTAAGTTAAATGAGTGCTTCCAACATGGTAGAAAATTACCAAGATCCCGTTTTACCATGAGGAAATAAAAACACTTTGATCTGCTGCTAGAAGAACATGAAACATTTCCACAAAGACACCATTACACCCCTGCCTCTAATGTTGCTTTATTCCTAATGTGCATTTCCCCTCCTTTTAATCCGGTAATTACATTTTGCCAAATATGCTCATTTGTACTCATACTCATTTATTTCTATGATGAGATTTCTCTGTTTCTGTCTCTCTGTCAGTCTCTTTCTAGCTTCGCTTTCTGTCTGTCTGTCTCATTAAGCACTTAAAGAGTGGTAAAGCTTTCTTACACAACCCGGGGAGGAATAAATAAAACACTCAGTGTTGTCACAGAGGTAGTGCAGCGGGGAATCGTGGAAAAAATGAGGTGTCTTTGCTGCTTAAGGTTTGATTGGAGGGTTTGATCTGCTCCAGTAGCATCTGTTTCAGGGTATTTGTTATATGCAGTCAGAGTGTGAGTTTATGAGCAAATAAAATCATGTTACTCTGTAAGTGAAAATTCATCTTTTCTAAGTACTTTCCTTAATCGGAGTGCAATATTCAAAGTCATAGATTCAAGTCAATTGATTTTTTTCCTCATTAAAAGTCCTCGAGTGTTAAAGGATAATGTGATTCCACAGGGAAGGTGCAGTTTCTCCGCTTATTTGATTTGTTTTCATCTTGCCGTGGTTACATATGATCGCGTCTGAGAGAGTAACATGATAGGATGAGAGTAAAGATGAATGGGTTTAATAAAGATATTTAAACAGGCTTATGGGGTCTTGTACGTTGCTCAGGGACTTTAACCGCAAACCAAATGAACTTGATAAAGATGGAGATGTCAAGACAATTCATTTCTCTCACTGGAGAACTAGACACAGGTCAAACAGTGAGGCCATTTATTGGTTTTGTGGATCTGCAGGGTGTTCGACCAATTTAAACTGGACACCTTTGATGTCAGATGTGAGATTTTGATAAGTGGGTAGAATATATGTGGTGCCATGTAGCATTACATTGATCTTCATCATTTCGAGGCTTGAACAAAAGGTAAAATAAGAGATAATATGACATATTACAAGACTTACACAATTATTCCAGTGAGAGGAGTCTCAAATAACCTCCGTAATAGTACAGCCTCAATTATATTTATGAAAAAAGCCAATAATGATGTTTATGTTATAGCTTATTACTGATAAATGGCTGATATTAAAATTCTATAGGATTTTGTTTTATGTAAAAATAAAACTCCCATCAAGTTGGTACCATACACTCTTGTGATATTCACTGTGAAATTGAAATATATTAGTAAATTATGCTTGCTTTTGAGAAATCCTAAGTACAGCATAGTGGGTCGTAGCTGGCACAACACCGATCGGACACAAATTTATATGAATATACATACACACCCACACACTGAAATGTTTTGGCAGCATCCTTTACTATACTGATGGTGTGAGTCTATTTATATTACAGGGACATTATTTCCAAGAACATAATTTATATGCAAGCTATATGTCAAGAAGAATCAAAGTTATGAAAGAAGGGATCACATATGCAGCAATGGGAATAAAAAAGCAACCTACGACAGAGAGTTTTTGGCGACTGACTGTTCATTTGTTTTTACCTTTTGACATTTTATATATCCCATCATTACTATTAAATCTAAATGTGGGTGAAGAGGGCTTAGGGTTCAGGGAAGCTTTCAGCCAAATGAAAATGGATGATATCACGGTTCCCCCCAAAAAGATGTAATGCCTCTCATGGGGAAAAACAGTCCATAAATCTTCATTTGTCAAGATGGCTCTTGCAGACAGTCATTCATAACTTTAAGCTCACTTCTCTCAAAGGTCTGTCATATTGGAAGGCAGTGGACTTAAGTTCAGAATTTGTGCAATTGCCACAATTGTGAAAGTCAATGAAAGTAACCTGGAATGTTTCCTTGTAAGCAATTCTGTGTTTCTATAAATGAGAAAAACTCAAACTGACAGCCGTATAAAATTACGAACCACGATAACTAAGCAATTTGGGAGTCTATAAAGAAAGTTTCCTCCGAAATGCAATTTTCAGAACATTGCTTGATGTATTAAAATGCTGTAACAAAAGGGAAAAAATGAAACAGCTTCAAGAAATTGACTTGCCAGAAATATAGATCTGTCTAAACACCATAAAACCTTCACAAGTTCACTCTACTGATAATGAATATCAGCATCCCAGTCATATTTACTCAAATTTTTGCTGGTTGAAGAGAGCGATATCTAATATTAGCTCATTTCAGTCCATTGACAATTGTGTGAGCTCACGCTTTAATCTGTCAGACACAAATCCTTGTTGTAGTTTAAAATGACCTCAAACAATGTGCAAAGTCCCCAAAGAACTAACATGAAAGACAGTACTATAAGCCATGAGAGACTGAGTTTTACAGTGAATCCATCACAGCTGAAGATGTCTTGAAAGTTGAAAGAATGTTACATCTAGTTCATTCATTCATTAAAATTCATTTGTGGAATTAAATTTGCGCGGAGCACTTTTTATGATGGATGGACACACTTTATTGGACTTTAAAAAATGAACAGCCATTCACAGCCATTATAAATCTTGGAAGAGCCAGGACAATTTTGTTTTTGTTTTTTTTTAAATATATCTCTGATTGTATTCATCTAAAAGAAGGAAGTCATACACACCTAGGATGGCTTGAGGGTGAGTAAATCACGGGGTAACTTTCATTTTTGGGAGAGCCATCCATTTAAGTTGACACCCTCAACTCTCAATCCTTTATTTTAGTGTATCAGTTTCTTTCCATTGTGCAAAAATCAAGTTACAACTGAAGTTTAAATGTCTGAGCATATTTCTTAAAGTCTCAGGCTCAGAAGAAATACTTCCTTGAACTTCAAGACATGTTCATTTTTTAAGTTTCAGTTCAAGTTACAAAGCTCGAAAGGTTCTGCATAATAAGAACGACCCGTACCAGTCAAGTTAAGAACCACTGCTTTCGATTTTAACTTTCAAAGAGTTTCCCATCAGTAGAGTAATTAAATGAGGACAAGACAAGCGTGTGGGCGAGCGATACCTCGAGAGATTCATTCCCAATATCTGTGACCACTCAGCGAATCAAACACTGTATCTCCTACGCCTCGAAACAAATCGCAAAGTTGTGTGGCAAAATACGGCGGGCTATAGCACGCCCCAGCTGCTAATGCTGCAGCTCACTACCCCAGATTAAAACCCTTCTGTTCCTTCTATATCTGCCCAGCCAGACGTACCACTCACACAGACATACCGTCTTATCAAAATCCACATTCCATCAGCACCATACTCTCCCTCAGTGGGGGGAAATTGCCTGCATTCCACCCCAGCTCCCCTCGTCCCCCCACCCCAAAGCAATCTGCTGCCGAGGACAGTTCCAGTCTCCCACTCAAGCAGACCCTGCTATTTATATGGAACCTTCTGTTCACTAACATGGACACGGATGCACTTGTCTGGCTAATGAGCTTGGGATTTTATGAGGCAAACATAGTGGTGTACGACAGAAGAGTGGGTTTCGCCTCTGGCGAAGAGACATTTGTTTTGCTACCTTTTTCAGTTGTTAAACACTTTTTGGTGGGAATTCTTCATTATTATAAGAACTGTCTACTTAAAATGTCCCCCATGTCATTCCAAACTGCCATTTCTGACTGTGGATGTGCATATGAACTAACTGAGAGCTTGAGATGAAGATTTTTCAGGAAAAAAACATCCTAAACTTTGATCTGTACCTCAAACAAAGCTAATGTATGGCCAAGTTAAGAAGGTTATGCTTTATTTCGATGGTTTGATGGACATTCTGTTGACTGTAAGTAACTTTGCAACTACACATCAGCTAACTCTCATTAGAGTAGTAGAGTGTTACTGTTAGGTTACGGTTAGGGTTACAGTTAGTAGAATAAGTTGGCATGTACTTGAATAGTTACTGTAGTAGAAGGTACCTACATTTCGTTCCAAACCCATAAGACCTTTGTTCATCTTCAGAACACAAATTAAGATATTTTTAGCTTTCTGACCCTGCATAGACAGCAATGCAACTGACACGTTCAAGGCCCAGAAAAGTAGTAAGGACATTGTTAAAATAGTCCATGTGACATCAGTGGTTCAAACGCAATGTTATAAAGCTACAAGAATAATTTTTGAAAACAAAGAAAACCAAAAATAATGACTTTATTCAACATGTGTTTCTCTTCCTTGCTTATTTGAACTAGAATATACAGAACAGCTGCTTCTCAGTCAGCAGCACAACACACGTGTGTAGTGATACTCTCCCGAACGAATAAAGTTATTTTTGTTTTCTTTGTGCACAAAAAGTATTCTTGGAGCTTCATAAAATTAAGGTTGAACCATTGATGTCCCATGAACTGTTTAAACAATGTACTTACTACCCTTCTGGGCCTTGAACGTGTCAGTTGTGTTGCTGTCTATGCAGGGTCAGAAAGCTCTAAGATTTCATCAAAAATATCTTAAAGTGCCCCTATTATGGATTTTGGAAAATTACCTTTCATGCAGTGTAGTAACACAGCTCTATGTGAATGAAAACATCCTGCAAAGTTTTAAATCTAAAAGTGCTCCATGTATAAATTTCTTTCAAAAGAAAGAGTCGATTCCAAATCATGAAAACGAGTCGTTTTTAAAATGAATCAAACACCCTTTATGGAAAAAAAGGTAAAACAGCAATGTAGGGCAATTTTGAAGTTGGAGGAGAAAATAGGATGGGAGTTTTTCGACATATCCTAACTGTCTTGAACAGGAGAGCACAGAATACATATGTGCATCACAGATGAGCATTTGTGGTTAATAAGTGTATAGATATTATGTTTTTTAAGAAAATGACCAATTGTTTCGCTAGATAAGACCCTTACTCCTCGGCTGGGATCGTTCAGAGCCCTTTGAAGCTGCTTTGAAACTGCATTTGAACCTTCAATCTGTTGAGCACCACTGAAGTCCACTATATGGAGAAAAATCCTGAAATGTTTTCCTCAAAAAAAACGTAAATTCTTTGCGACTGAAGAAAGAGAGACATGAACATCTTAGATGATATGGGGGTGAGAAAATCATCAGGAAATTTTTATTATGAAAGTGGAGTAATCCGTTAAAAATCGTTGCTCTCATATACTCTGTAGCATGCAAAATACGTATTTAGTTGTGTGAGTTGTGTTCGCTCCGTGCAGCTTGTAGGTCTCTGGCTAACCGGCGAACAGCAATATCTGTTTACTCGCAGTTGTCTAGAAACGTGTTGATGAATAGTGAATGTTTCTTGTTGTTATTACTTGGAGTTCTGATAAAGAATAGAGCAATATGTTGGTGTACAAACTGCAGTGCTTTATCAATACATTTCTGCGTTGGGCTAACGCATTTACTATGGCTGTTTGGGTGTTTACCACCGGGCTGTGGGCTAGAGTAATGGTGATGGGTGTTCCGTTTCTGAAATGCCCTGCACGCAGCAGACCAATCACAACAGACTGGGTCATCGGACCAATCACCGCAGATTAGTGTCACGCAAAGGAGGGGTTTGGACAAATGAGTCATTGAGCAAATAAGGTAAAAATAAATGCATATTCTAAAACAATACAAGTGTTTTTTGACCTTGCAAGCATGTCAACATGTTGTTGGGGACTCCCAAAACTAAAATGTGAACCTTTCATAATCCATAATAGGGGCACTTTAATTTGTGTTCAGAAGATGAACGAAGGTCTTACGGGTTTGGAATGACATGAGGGTGAGTAATTATTGACAGAATTTCTATCCCTTTAAGCAGACAGCCTACTAATACTCTGCTAATACTAATGATGAACTCATTTATTGATGAACCTATATATTCCATTGAAAAAACACCAGCATACAGATTCGAAGCATTCAATCATTTGTGAACTGTTCCTTTAATTGCAGGTGATACACTTCCGAGATTGCCTCTTCTGAGGTGAGTGCCTGAAAAATACATATTAACAATTTTAAGATAAAAATAATATTTGCAGAATAACTTCAAAGGCATCTCACAGACCCTTTCAAAACATTATGATGTTTGATCTCACAATTTTTTTTTTACTTTGTATTAGCTCATCTTTGTTAAGCGGAGAGACCTGTCTACTCCCACTCAGTATGACTGACTTGATCTAGAATCAGATCGGAGGCAATCAGGCGGGGGAAGTTTTGATAACAAAGGCGACCTACGGTGCGGTTGAGGGGGAGGACATCGCGCGTCACATGCTGTGTGGACTCACGGAAATAATTCAGACTGTTGAATAGCACTGTCAACCTTTCCTTCATGGCGGTCTACAAAAACACAACTCGGTCCTGACTTGTTAATCTGCAGAAGCGATCTGTGAGGGACAGCCAGACTGTTTATTCAAGTCTAATACTATATCTATTCACCGGTCAGCAAGCGGTGACCTGTTCACTGAGCGCTATATTCTACCAAATAGCTCTCATTTGGTTAATTCACTCCCAATACACTTTCTTTGCTTTGCAAATAGCATGGATGGAGGTCGATCAACATGAACGTGAGTCTTTGTAGCGGTCTGGTACCTGATTTATGAGTCTGGCCAGGTAGGAGAAGTGAGGCCACGGTTCCACATGCTGCTCTGTCATCTGGGTAAAGGTTAAAACAGGCCACGGGACCGTCAGCCCTCTAGAAACATGCTGACATGCCGTTCATTACAGCTGGCCTAGCTAGAAAGTCCATATGTCGGCAGACCCGGAGCATCATCGCAGTGACCCACAAGATCTGTGGGACACACAAGCTAATGCACATGAGGTCTCCATTCTTATTCACACAATAATTAGTAACGGTGACAAATAAAATAATCAGCTTCTGAGGATAAAATTTGGATTTGAGGCGAATCAGGAATAGATCTCAAAGCAAAATACACTGTGAGTCAGATATTAGCACAAATGAAGTTTCTGAATGGTGTAAAATCCATCATTACTACCACTGACATTTATTATATCATTTTCAGTCATAAGTAATGGTGTCTTTTCTTAATTTGTTAGCACACAGCTCTGCTCATTAACAGTTCGAAGACATAGAACAATTTCATTCTTCATTCTGTTCTAAAAACGTAATAAAAAATACAAATTGAATGGGGTAATTTGTCTCTGAAAATGAAACAGGTGAAACTACAAGTCAGAGATGTAATAACAATATCCACTTAAGAAGAAAGATGAACAGGAGACTGTATAATACCAGCCATAAATGATGTAGGTATTTTAATTTCTCTGTTTGTAAATACGTGATAACTAATTTTCTTCTTCTTAACATCAATATCAAATGATCAAAAACACTCAATGCATACAAGGTTTTGATGAACAATACTGAGATGAAAGCTTGAGGATGTTGTCATTGTGCAAAGAAGTAGATCAAAGTATTATTTCATACAGAATTTCCCCTAATTTGGTGCCATTCCTTAAAGCAAAGACAAAACACTGCACACATCGAGGGATTCAAGGTCTCGGGTTTGAATACAGCTCTTAGGTTATTCCTGGGAACACTGACAAGATCTACAGACATCATTTACTCGCTCCTTTAAATAGCAGTTCTGGATCAAACCATCTTTCACTGATCTCTCTGAGCACATGCAGAACAAAGAGCATTTAAATAAACACCTCAAGGCCGAGAAATACAAATTCGCTTCTACTAAACACAATGGAGAGAATACAAGTATGATTATTACTGAGAAACAAATTCATTGTCTTCTTTAAGTTACTTCAAATTTTAATAATATTAATAGCTGAACAGCTCCCACTAACAGCAGAATATCTCTTTAAACAAGATCTGAATATAGAAATAATATTCTCAAGAGTGTAACAACTTTCAGATACCCAAATCACCATGTGCTCCTGACTGTGACTGTGACCAATTAAGTTCAGAGAAAGAAACTCTGCTAGATCCTCTGCAGAACTTCTTTTACATTTGTTTATAATCCATAATCAGACGATTTTGACATGTTATGTTATGTCTTACAGTTTGTTTTGACACAATATCGAAGTGTTTGACAATATTATAGTGTTGTATAAAGTTTAATATAACACCAACATTAATTAATGTATTATATATAAAATGATATGTAACACACTCACTCACTCACTCATTGATTTCCTTGTTTTATGAGGACATTCCATAGATAAATTTTATACTGTACAAACTGTATTTTCTATCCCCTCACCCTTAAAAAAAGTCCCCTCTTGTGAGGACATTTGGTCCCCATGCAGGGAATACCAGGACACATTCTCACAAAAATGCAGTTTTAAATATTGGTTTATATAAACCAATTTATAAAACTGCATTTTGTGTATATATAATGTTTATTTTGAAAGGGTTTGGTCTCAAAATCAGATTTTGCTCATACACAACTGAGATGAGGCTTGGAGGAACTACTCAGATATGACCTTTTCAGATTTAAAAAAAAAAAAAAAAAAAATCTTACGGCTACAGGTGTTCCACATCCTTTAGCATAAAGAGAAAAACATGTCTGTTTGTCAAATGCAGTTTCTTTTCTTGGTCAGTACAGAGGGTCCATTTCATCTAATGAATGATAAGTGAGAAATCTGAGATTTTAGGGGGAGGAAAGTCCATTAGCTCCAAATCTATTCAAATGGTGCAATTAGCTCTGTTCCTTGGATATAAATGGTCCGTGTGGCTCCAGCATTTGGACTTATTTTTCTTAGTTCTCTGCAAGTTATTAACCTCTGCTTCACTTTTTCTCTCCAGATCTTTTTCTTATCATGTTCCCTCCCTTTCTCTTTACGAATCATTCCATTGCATCCTCACGGATAACAAGCCAAAAGCACCCATGGATGTGGCACTTCAAAGACCCTGGACAAATATTGACTATAGAAATTAAAATTATCTGATTTTCCCTCACAGGCAATTAGTTTCACAATCCTGACCACAAACACTTTCCAGTCTTGAATCCCGCAATGTCTCATAATGTGATAGATTGATTTTTTTAATAGGAGAACTGTTTCTCTTCCTTTTTAAAAGGCTGTTCTCTTCTTCACATGGAGCTTGGTGCTAGTGGCAGAATAATGATACACAACATTGGTGGGGGAATATTGTAGAAAATAATGTTTAGAGAGGACACAGAGGCTAGTTGTCACGTTTACTAAGTATCTCAGGGTTCTCAATTGAATATTTTTACTGTCAATGCCCAGAAGAAAATCATTCATTGAACATATGTTGACCTTATCCATCTTATTCCTCAAGGTGGAAGTAATATGGGTGAGACTTCCAGTTCATTATGCGCCATACAGAAATAACAAGAAGAATAACAACATGCAGTAAACGGTAAAACTGTTAGCACTACAAACCACCGTGTTAATAATTAAGATAATACATTAAAATATTATGGTAAGACTCACAACTTTTCAATATCAAGCAGCTGTTTTGTACAGCTAAAAATAGCTGGACGCAGATGAGACCAGAAGCTTGACCCATAAAATTTATAAATGGCCACACCCGTTCTTACAGGAAAAATTGGGTGGATATTTTGTGACAACATACCCCCAAACATGTTGTCACCCTATGTAGGGTAAGTTGAGATAATGAGAACCTACCTTTAAATACTCTAGATTTTACAGCTACGAAACAGAAACTATGAAACAGAAGAAATTAAGCCAAAAAAAAGCATTTGTGGAGTTGCCCTGCATCATATTTGTCAACAGTCAACTATATGAAAGAATGCTGATAGAAATACTAATAGAAAAAAATGCTAATATATACATGGTAGAAAATACTAATAGAAAATGCTAATAGAATTTTTTTTAATATATAAAATTACAAAAGATAAAACATGTGACAACCTGGCCTGACCTGATGAAAACTATCTATGAATTAAATACATAATCATTATACACTACCATTTTAAATTTTGTAGTCTGCAATAGAAAATCTTATTTAGAAAAATTATTTTATATATCAATTTTGACAACATTTTTTTTTTTTTCTCAAGATTCCCGGAAGAGTAAAAAACTAAACAGAATAAATATTTGATATATATATATAATATATATATATATATATATATATATATATATATATATATATATATTCATTCAGAAAATAAACATGATACACATATTGTGTTTAAAATATAACATGATATCAACTTCGGAGTTGCCCTGCATCATATTTGTCAACAGTCAACTATATGAAATATAAGATGACGTACAGGTCTGGGGGCGGGGCCAGTGCGTTAACTTCATTAAAATATTTTAATTGAGTTATATTTTTCATAACTATATGAATATATAACTATATAACTATATATATATATATATATATATATATGTATATAACTATATATATTTTCATAACTATATATATTCCACAAATATTGACAGAATTTGGACAGAATTCCAAAAAAGAACTCAACAGTTTGAAACCAACATTTCAAAAACCACTGCTAGTAGAGAAATAACCAAGTGTGGAATTGGACTTTTGACTCAAAACCTTATAGTTACTGAGATGCCTGGGTCTCCCCTATGCATTTTGTTACATTCAAGTAGACGCAGGTACTCCAGAATCAAGTAAATGCTGTTTGGCATTCAGACTGTAATTGAAACCCACCGCATTTGCTGCCATCTGCGCTGACGGCCTTTTCAGAGGTTTTTTTTTTCTTCAGGGTAAGGGGACTTGGGACGACAGGGTGGAAGGAAATAGAAGCGAAAATAATCATTCTATCACTCTCTTGGTAAGGATTGGCATTTGGCTGATGGGATGAACATTAATAAGAGCACTGCTGAATATTTAATGCCACTGCCATTCTGCTCTAATGTGCGCCTGACTGCACTCATTTGCTGGAAATGTGAGAAATTTATCAAGCCGTGCTGGTCATGCCTACATAGTCATTTGTTTTCTGGACTATTCTAGGCAGGAATAACCTGGAGTGCAGAGTGACCCTTATGACAGCCTGGATGCTGCAGAGATATATGCCACACCACTGTAAACTCATTAGCATGTTGACGCGTGTTCATTCATATGTACATAAAGTATCTGTCCTTGCATGACATACAATTATGATTGTGTGCATATGGAGGGTTGCACGCTTTGCGTGCATTAGCTTATAATTCATATTATGAGAACTGTTTTCATTCCAATTTGCATAAATAACTCGCACTTGCATAATAACTTGCTGACGTGTGCATGGCCATTTTTCTTTTAATTAACATCAAGATCTCAGTTTAAAATCAACATAAATGTATAAGGGTAAATATATATTTAGGACCAGTTTTTTTTAACAATTTCTAAACAGCTTATAACCTCCTCTAATTCAATTTAAATGCCCTAACATACACACACACATGGTTTTTAGGTCTATTTTAAATGAATATGAATAATGTAAATAAAATAATGTAAATAAAATATTCCATGTAGTATCTCAAGTATACAGTATGAAATATGCATGTATAATATTTACAAATGTAAATTTAAATGGACTATAGCATGTCACAAACCAGTCAACTGGCCAGATGAGGCATGCATTTTTATGCCGGCTTCCCAAATACATATAAAATATCACCTGATAAGCATTACTGGAACTTTTAGACTGAATTCATCTGCTCATAAAGACAAACACACTCTTTGTGTCATTAGAGAGTCAACACACCAGCTCATTATGATTCACATCATTAAGATGCTAATTTCCTAACTGAGTACAAATATGAAAATGCCACTGTCATTTGCATTTAATCTGGAAAATGTATATAGTATTTGTTTGCAATCTGAAAGGGAGGATGGAGGAGGAGAGGGAAAAAACTATTTATATGCCCTTCTATTTTTTTATATAAAACAGGTTACGTTTTCAGACTTGGTCATGCGGAAGACTGAATTAGCCAAGACAATGAGCTGAGCTAATTAATCTGAGCAATCTCTCATCAACTATTTACCTCAGCACACTCCCAGTAGCCCATTCAATGAACCCTGGGAGTCAGCCAATCGTGGCCCCCGGAGAATGATATTTGGAGGAATGCTATCTCTGTGGCACAGCGAGCGTTTTACAAGACCTACAGAACAGCAGCACTGAAACTGATGAAGAGTATCGGTATCTGCTGCGTAAGGCCCTGCTGAGAGGATACAGAGGGGTCTGATTTTAAAAACATAACAGTGGAGGGATTCATCCAGTCAGTCTCATGCTGGAATCTTGTTATATGTTGGCAAGACACTTTAGGCAACGGCAATGCTTTTTTAGGCACTAGTCAATTTGGATATTTTGCTTCCACAACTTGTCTTCTTTTAGACTAGTGGTAAAGTTTATGGTAACATTTAAATGTTTATTTTATTACACATTATTTTTGCATATATGGATTGCAATCACAGTACACATCAGTAAAGGCAAATTTGTCAAAATGAGTTTATTCTAATGCACCGAGTCAGAAATTTCCACTTCAGTAGAGCTTAAATGCACCAAACTTTTTTCAGTTTTATTTCCATCTATATTCCGAAGGTCTTCACAGAGGGCTTTGCTAAAGGAATAGTCCACAAAAATTGAAAAATTTGCTGAAAATTTATTCACCCTCATGCCATCCAAGATGTAGATGAATTCTTCATCAGAACAAGTTTGGAGAAATTTAGCATAACATCACTTGCTCACCAATGGATCCTCTGGAGCGAATGGGTGCCGTCAGAATGAGAGTTCAAACAGCTGATAAAATCATCACAATAATCCACATGATAATCCACATCAAATCCAGTCAATCAAATAATGTCTTGTGAAACAAATCCATCATTAAAATGTTTTAAACTTTAAACTATTTTAAATGATTGCTTCTTTTAAAAAAATGAGTCCCCTATTCATAATATTGTACTGACTATTGAAACTTTAAATAAGATCCCAGCTGATTACCGTTCTGGTAAACATCTATTTTTGTTCTTGTCACATCTAACTCATGAGAATGAATTCGAAACGACTCTATGAACTTCGTAAAGTGATCGCTTTGCTTTCAAATAAGCATACCCCTGCACTTCATCGGCCAGCCTAAAAGAGTAGCATCGAGATGTTAAACCTGGCCTTGGCTCTTTCCTCACAGATCCTGAGACAGCCTTTTTGAGCCATAGCCCTTTGGCTTGCTGGGAAGCTCAGATGCCTGATCACAAAGAACGCTTTCTTCCTTCTCTTGGTGGCCTCTTCCACCCCCTCACATGCAGCAACTGCACCAGAGGACAAACCGTTCGCCTACTGAATAAATAAAGAGAGAAACAGGGAAAAAAAAAAGACTTGGCATGGAGTCAGCTGGGTGGGGAGAAAGATAAGAGAGACAAAAATTTGCAAGGGCGTCGGAAGGAAAAGCCCTCTTGCCTCGTCATACAGATAGAGCCGGCTGTTAGGTTGCCTTGGTTATGAAAAGAAATAAAGACGACTGCATTTCTGAATGAAGATGTGCTTCTGTCTCTCTGACATCTTACTGGATGGCACTTCTCTTGCTTTTACAAACTTCCAAGGCCTTTGTTCGTCTTTTACGCAATGCATGGTCAATGCATGACAGCAATGTTGAGGAGCAACTATAAGTAGTATGACAGAAGGTCAGCTGCTTTAAAAATAACATCGCTTAGCCAGATAAGTTACTTACTACAGGTAAGGGTAGGTCAGGATAAAATGCTGTGCCACACTACATAAAGCTTTACAAGTGAGAAAATAATAAAACATGCTTTCCAAAACAGCCCTCTTTCTCTCTCATATGTGGTGTTGGGCAGTGTTGCCAAGTCCGCGATTTTCCCACAAAATTGGGCTAATTTAACACTGTTGCCACGGGTTGTTTTTCATGTTTGCAGGTTGAAGCAACCCAAATAACTTCAGATTTAGCCCCTGGAATGCGATTTTACCAGTGAAATCCTGCCAAAAACATGTATTTCATCCTCTGAAACGTGATTTCTACCAGGTAACCCCCCACTGAAATGCGATTGGGCTACTTTTGGGCTAGTTTTGATTAGCACTTGGGTGGGTTTCGTTGTGAAACCTGGCAAACCCTGGTGTTGGTAAACACCGATCATTTTAGCAAATCAGTTCTTTGAGTTCAAATAAATAATTCACTAAGTTCTACAAATGCTTAAGTTTTATTTATATTTAGAAATTAGAAATTAGAAATTTGAATTAATATCATTGGACAGTAGTTATAATATGAGTGTAATACTACTAATAATTATATTTAGAATGCACACGCACAGATAAATATTTTTATTTCAAATAAATTATGTTTTTCATTAAAAATATATATATATTAAAAATACTAAATGATGTTTATCTGAAAGCATAACAATGCAACAGGTTTTCTGTAAGAGGTAGGTCTTCGGGTTAGGGGATAGAAAATAGCGTTTGGTCAGTATAAAAACAATAGAAGTCTATAAAAAGTCACCACAATTCACAGAAACGTAATGTGTGTGTGTATGCAAGACCATCACTAGCGTAGTGTTGCACTGCTCCTGCCACAAAGTTTCATTTGCACAGTCTCATTTTCTTTCTGCAGAAAACCTATAGGTCAAATCAAAGCCTAGCTTAATTGAATCCTTGTATTTCTGTCCTATGCGTAATGAACTGACTAGCAGACCATGGCAAAAACCTTGTTCTCCCTGGTAATGAAAAAAGATCCAAAGTTTCATGACAGCCGTGTGTGGCCCGATGCTCGCATCTCTCCGAGGGACAGAGAGAGAAAGAGAGACGGAGACAAAAGCATAGCCAGTGTGTCAGCCATTTGTCACGATTGTTGACATAGCAGCACCTGCGTTAATCTCAAATCATATTCTGGTCAAGATATTTACAGTTATATCAGGTAAATCAAAGATTTTATGATATCAAATGTACACAGGACATCATGTTGAAGGGCCATCCTTACATTTTCTCATTTTCCAGGGGAAACTAAAGCATTACGGAGAACTGCGGGACTCATTCATCTTTGCTTAACAGACCAACATTGCCAAGCCGGGGAAAATTACTTTGCTCAGGCAATAAGAGCAAACATATTCGAGGAAAAAAAGAAAAAAAAAAAGTCCAATGATTGGGTTAGACTGGTGGAGGTTGCCCATGGGCCATCCAGCATATGGTCGGTGCATTCATTTTTCATTTCGATACGTGAGCGTTGAGCAAGTTCAGACAAGCCACGTCTACCCTATTGTTTGCTTTTTTCCAGTACAAAATGTCTCAACAGGGAGCTGGATGACAAAGATGGGAACAATTTAACGAGCTGCTGTCGCAAATGTGGATCAGTTTGTCTTGTCAGTCCCAGTGGGTCAAGGCCAGGCTGGATAGCATGGTCTAGTTACCCCTGGCTGGTGATGTAGATGTTTTTACTACACGGTCTGGCTACAAAAGCATTTTTAGAAACTGACAACAATTTAGTAATAAATAAACTGAAAAAATTATGAATAATGTTATAGCAGTGCCCAATTCGTATGTTAGGATTTTAAAAGCATAAAATACACTTATATTCAGAGATGCACATAAGTGGTCCGCAGGTCAGCATGTGCAACCAAAATAAGAAATGCGCTGTGAAAATAAGCGCTGTGACAGCTGTTAATGCACAATTCCATTTTAGATTTTCCATTTCTATTCAAACTTAAAGCAAAATTCTAAGCTATTCGCCGCCGTTTTCAAAGCACAATACAAAAATGTGACATTTCATTCACTCATGCTCTTCACTGAACGCTCTTCAGTCAGAAGCGCTAAACCCGCTAAAGCGCGTATCAGGGTTGCCAGGTTTTCACAACAAAACCCGCCCTATTTCTACTCAAAACTAGCCCATTTGCGTTTAGAGGGGGGTCTCCCATTTAAAATTGCATTCTGCGGGGTAAAATATATGTTTTTTAGCAGGGTTCCCCTGGTAAAATTCGCATTCCAGGGGATAAGTATCACGTTTTTGGGGTCGCATCAACCCGCGGACATAAAAAAACATCCCATGGCAACAGAGTTAAAGTAGCCCAATTGTGCTGGAAAACAGTGAACATGGCAACACTGGAGTGTATAGACCAAATTGGAGGAGATGTCACAGCGGTTAAAATCCATGGAATAAGAGAGAAAAAAAAAAAAAAAGTACATTTTGATGTCAAAATCGGAAAGCTAATAATTTTTATAGAATACTCTCGTCAAAGACGCCATTTGAAGCAAAACACATACGTTTAAATGTACATACTATGGATGAAAACCGCTATGATTACTCTACTTTTAAAGCATACATTTGATTTAAACAATAGGTCTACATAATATTCACATATGCTGTTCATAGGGGACATATTGTATTAGCCCTACAGTTACAGCATGAAGTATTATTTAAACCAATTACTATTAACATTTTTACATAACATTTATATATTTTATCTCACAATGCTGACTTTTTTCTCACAAATGCAAGTTTATATCTCCTAATTCTAACTTTATAACTCGATTTAACTCAAAAATAGTGAGTTTGTCACTTCTAAAGGGAAAAAAAGCCAGAAGTATGGGATATAAACTCCTATTCTGAGCCGAGGGGAAAAGAGACGAGTTGTTTTTCCTTATTAGAATTATGAAATATAATCTCGGAATTGCAAGAATAAAGTCCGAATTTTGAAATATAAAATCAAATTACATTTATTTTTTTATTCCATGGCTCTATAGACTGCCACTTGAAAACCGTCATTTTCTGTGATCAGATAGGCTCCGCCCACAAAAAAACGCCATCCCTGTTTTGGATTTGTTAGACTATCCCACTATCTAATGTTAAATCAGTTGAATAACAGTGCTTATCGCTAGGTGACAAGCTCTTGTAATATGCGGAGGACATTTTAAAAATGGTATCCGTGTAATTCTCTAGCCGTAAAGGCTGTCTCTCGGGGGTTTTCTGCAACCATGATGATCCTGAATGTTTACAAACTTATAATTGGTCTACACTTACTTGCCAGCAATCCGTCAAAATAAAGGCTTGCGAATTTTAGGTTTGAAAATGATGAAAATTCATATTAAAAAAGTAAATATTATCTATTCATTTGTACATTTATAAAATAATTGTTTTTTTATTTAATACCTCTTTTTTATTTTAAAACATAATAGTACTACCACACTTTGTTATTTTGTTTATTTTATAAAAAACTAAATAAATAACAGCCAATGATATTATTATTACTATTATTGATTTAATTTTAGAGTTATATTTAATGGGTCACACTATGTGCAGTGTGAGGACCGAACCAAATCTCCAGATACTCTTATGAGAACCAGGCTAAAAAAAAAACTTATGTGCACCCCTGCTCATATTCCTCATCTGCTGCCTTTGGCCTCACTGTTCAGGATTGATTATTTATATAAACTGGCACACAAGTTATGTTTTTTATATAAAGTTGTGGTCACATTAGTAAAATGACTGGAATTTTCCAGGCACAAAAGGTACATTATCTATTTTTGACAGTGTAGTGATGTATAAAGCACAGCTCACAAACAAGTCATTTTCAAACCAAGCCGTTTTTCGTGGGTGAATGCTAAAAAATTTCTCACACAAAATTCCTTGGCTTTTCTCCCTTCTTAAGGGGATAGTTCACCCTCGAATTGACACCATCCTAGGTGTTTATGACTTTCTTCTTTATGACAAATACAATCGGAGTTGTATTAAAAAATGTCCTGGCTCTTAATTAATCTCTAGTTTCCGCTAACTGTCGTACTTGCGCTCACGAGAGAGAGGCGTTCCAGCGGATGGCATAGGACATATGGGCGAACACGGTGACAAATGTGAAAGAGGAGAACGCAAAACAAAACACCGGACACAAATTTGAAGTTCTCCTTTGCTCCTGTAAACAAACTTGGTTCTCACAAGACTAGCATATTCTCACCGGAGGTTACGTCTACATCCCTCGCCATCCGCTGGAACGCCACTTTTACGTGAACGGGCATACGACAGTTAGCGGAAGTTAGAGATTATGGTTTATAAAGTTGTAAATATGGATAGTTTTCTTACAAAAACATATCAAATCGCTTCAGAAGGCCTTTATTAACCCCCCGAGCCGTGTGAAGTATGGATGGATGGATGCACTTTATTGGACTTCAAAATCTCAACAGACATTTATTGCCACCATAAAGTTTGGAAAAGCCAAGAATTTTTTAATATAACTCCAAATGTATTTGTCTCAAAGAAGAAAGTCATATGCCTGTATACACCTAGGATAGCTTGAGGATGAGTAAATCATGGGGTAATTTTCGTTTCTGTTCTTGAAATTGTTGTAAGATAGGTTTATTATAATTACTTAAATAAAAAAGACATGTATAGCCTTTAAGGTATCACAGACCCCCTTAGTCTATGTATACCTATGCATGTACATGTTATGTTTATTTTCTAAAACAAAATCAGAACTCCCAAATTGCTCCCAAATTGTTTTACTGAATTCAAACTAAATATGCTGTTTAATGTGACAAATCATTGTAGCCACCTCAGCAGAATAGAACCGATCATAAAAAAAAAAAAAAAAAAACAGACTGGAAACTAGAAATGGTTTGTAATCTTTTCTCCATTTTCTCAAAAACAATTTATTGCAACCACCATTTAAACAATAGAATCTCCCGAACAAATTGGAGAATAATAAGGATGTCATTAGAAAGCAGAGACTTTCATTTTCCAATCAGTGCATAAAACTCAAAATGTGTTTCTGGGGCAAGACGAATCAAAGTAATGGAGCAAGTCACATACTCTATGGACAAAACATGCAGCCAGTAGATGGAGCAATTTACACTTGGCAAATTTTATGAGCGTATTTACATCAGCATGAGTCCCTCCACCACCCTGACAGTTTTCCAGCTGCAGAGAGCTTCTAAATGGGGTGCAAATCATTTTGATCATTGCATTATTGCCCTTTTCTTGGCTGGCAACCCAGAGAACTCAAGGAAAGCAATATCTCAAAGGACAAAATACAAGAGAATCAGCACCTGCCCTTCGTGCCATGGTGGCCAGGGGTTACTGGCCAAAGATCAAACGTGAAAGCATAGTGTTTTTATTATGCAATGGAAGTTCACAAGCAGCCATTGAATAGAAGCCCTAGTCATAGTACATTAAGCAGACAGTTTATCTGAGGTGATGTCTGTAAAGGGTTTTTTTTTTTTTTTTTTTTGCGGCGAATGGATATTAGCATGCCACTGATGTGCGTCGTCTCTTTCCGTTTCCATTTTCCAATTCGCCACTACTGTGATATTTAGCAAAAGGGAGATTAGTGTGTTATAAAGCAGAAAGCACCACGCCTCAGGATGTTTTTGAGCGATATTAAAAAATTGTGAATAAATAACTCCAACGTCAGTGTGCAGAGGCTGGGATGTGGCTTTCAGGGATACTCTCAGCATTAATTAAATCCCGGGCTTTCAGGAAAATTTTCAGAAGTGAGGAAGAAAGAGCAAAAAGAGACTGTGTCATCTCTAGTCACTTCCTTTTATCCATTCCAATCCCTCTTTCTTTTTCTCTCTGTATTTCTCACACGCTCCCCTCTCACCGCATGAGCGCAGCATCCAGCATTCGCAGTCTTCCCTCACAATTTTCCTGCGTGTCTCAATACGCCTCAACGTGTCTCAGTGATGGGTTATGCTTTGAAATAAAAATATGTTTGCTTTGCAATGTGGCAAGCAATGTGTCAGTCTGAAGTAACATCAACGCAGGAAATAAAATCTGACATTGAGGAAAGTAGTAACCTTTTAGCAGCCTTGTAAAAAATAACCATATGACAATCACTTGCACATTCAATGAATCTGATGTGCATAAAATGCACTGTCAGCCTCATCTTTCACAAATGCTCATAAAATAGGCCTTTTTTTTTTTTTTTGGTAGCTGTTCCACTTGGATGAAGACTATCTACACTGTAAAAAAAAAAAAAAAAAAAAAAAAAAAAAAAAACACAATTTGTTGAGTCAACTTAAAACTATTTGTTACCCTGCAGGCTTAAAATTTTACATTTGAAAATAATTAAGATTGCTTTTAATTAGTTTGAAAAAATACAAGCTACTCCTGTTTTAAAGTACACTGTAAAAAACAATTTGTTGATTCAACTTAAAATAATTTGTTACCTGGCTGCTTTAAAATTTTAAGTTTAGTCAACTCAAAAAAGTTTAGTCAACTTGAAATTTTAAGTTGTACTAAGCGACAACTTAGATATGTGAGTTCATTCATCTTAGAATTATAAGGCAGCTGGGTAACAAGCCCAGCTTTTAAGTTTAACAAACCAAATTGTTTGTTTAGTCAACTCAAATATCTAAGTTTTTACTTAGTACAACTTAACATTTCAAGTTGACTAAACTTATTTGAAAATTTTTAAGCAGCCAGGTAACAAATTATTTTAAGTTGAATGAACAAATTGTTTTTTACAGTGTACTTTAAAACAGGAGTAGCTTGTATTTTTTCAAACTAATTAAAAGTAATCTTAATTATTTTCAAAAGTAATTAAACTACAATCTTTTGTTACCTACTACTAAACTATCAACTCAATCTCATGAAAAAGAGTAACTTTTATGATTTTGCATGAATTCATACGATGCAATTTGCATGGAAACATATTTTTTTTTAGGAAAAAAACAAAAAACAAAAGGTTATAACGGGCCGTAGGAAGATCGTGTTAAAACATGAAGGAGATTGTACAAATTGATATGAATTATTATGAACAGTTATGAATAATATCTATGAGCAATATAATGTCATCTTTAGGGTACAGAATCAGAAGAATGATGTCTAAATTTGAGAATGTATCTTCTAAACTCTTTAGATTTTTTTTTTTTTTTCTTTCAGTGAACCGGTCAAATAGGTTAGCAAAATGATTTGAATCAGCTGTGCAATTTGGATACATCACACACTCACTGCATCATTTGGACACATTTTTCATTTAGAAAGCAAAAACAGGATACTTCACAAAATAAAAAACATAAAGACATCTGGATGAAGTGGATTCTTTTCACAATTGATTAAATTAAAACCTGCAAAAGCGTCCAAACATCAGTGATGAAGAAGGTCTTTAAGTTCAACACCTGCGTGAACAGCTTGTGAATGATTATGTAGTGCACATAAAGACATTTTCCAACCAGACAAGTATCAAAACAGTACACAAGTACCATCTGATATCAATTTGGCATTTATCTGCTACAGAAACAACGAGGATCTCATGTATGGGGGTTGAACAAACTAGTTCACTAAAATGGATCTCAGTGCTTCATGTGAGAGATGGGAGATGTTTTTGCATGACTGTGTTATTTACAGCTGAACATATAAAATGAGATAGATAGTCTTGGCTCAATTTTTAATCTTAACCATAAGTCAGATCAGTCTGCGCCAACTCGCACATATGATTCACTCCGGACTGTGTCTCTGGACCAGAGCAGGCTGTGTGTGTGCTGCGGTGGTTCTAGGGGTGTGCGATATTGACAAAAAATAATATCTCGATATTTACTGTGATTTTATCGATAACGATAATTAGACGATATTGTGCTGGTATCTTAAGGATTACCATGGACAGCTCACTCCTAAATTTTTTGATATTCCTCATATTCTGTGTGGTGGTCAGTTCACACTGATAGAAATTAATCTTTTCCAATAAGTTTAAATTGATTTTTACCGTTTATGGGCATTTTTTCTAAAAGTGTGCATTATCTTTTGAGTCAAATTCTTACATTTGGGTTGTTACCAAGCAAATGAAATCAGTATCAACTAAATTCGTCTTTGCAACGCAGAGGAAACATAGAAACTGCATCTAAAGTGGCATTTAGATGTATTTACACACTGTTTAATGAAGGTCATGAATGTATTTAGCCTGCAGTTACAAATGCATAAATAATGTTTCGATATTTTAAATATAAAACGTTGAATGCTGATATCTGAAATTATTTAAATAATAAAAAAAATACTTATTTTTTACTTATTTTATTCATAAATGTGGAAATAAAACCATGTGGCAGCAACTCACAGTTAATAAGTGAGTCATTGCGATTGAACCGGTTGAATCATTCGGGAACAAAACACTGTCGTGTTGTACAGAGACACAAAACAGTGCTGTGGCTGTGTTTGGAATGTTTTTTTTGACTAAATAGAGCAAAAACAGGCAATAATGGTGTCTAAAACGTAAGTCTTTTAATTCTTGTCTATTGAAATGTTGTAAAAAAAATCAATATCACATTTGTAATCAGTAATTTTTAGAGAAGAAAACAACAGTCTTCATGCGATACTGATTAACTATATGAAGTGGAATAAATCTATACATTTCCTGTCCCCATGTCTTGAATTTGTGATCATTTGAAATGTATTTTAATAGACTGAATCATTCAGTGAAAGAATGCACTGTTAATGCGTACGCACACTAATGTAGACTTCACGTAATGTGTGCACTGCACTCTGTAGGTGTTTTAAATGGTTTTTGCAAAATACTCGATAATGTCAAACTGAACATCATTAAAACAACAATTACGATATTATCGCAGAAGATATATATTACACACCCCTAGGTGGTTCGTGTGACATTGCGAAACCAGACTTCATTCGCCCCAACAGAAAGCATATTCACACTGTCTGAATCGTTCCCTACCCCCTGTATAGTGCACTACGTGCCATTTACCATACAGAAAATACAAATTCTGTGAACAAGTGACAGATTTCAGCTGCAGCTTCATCATCTATTTATGATGTAGGGGGTGGGAGGGGTCGGATTCTAGAGAGCATTTGATTGGACAGAAAGTTTGATGAGAAGCTGAAGTACAGGGTGATGTCATCAAAATCGCTGATCCATATTGGCGGAAGCAAGAGACTGTATGTTTTAAATGCTTATATCTTCTAAAGGAAAATTTTGTCATTGTTTTGGAGCACACTTGCTTCTAGATAACTTTAAGGCTAACATGTTCATACTAAAAGCCAAAAAACTTCAATTTTGATTTCATGGGGACTTTAAGTTTAAATCACATTTCAGTAGGTTGGCTTTCTCAAGACAACCAAAAAATAGCAATGTGACGATTTCTCACACTACGAAGCAACCATCATTAAAAAACTGAAAAATATAGTTAGCAGTGTCACCACATTTAGTTAGTTGCTCCCAAACACAGAATAATTGTCCTATGAGCATAAGTTATTTGAGCAAGTTCTCTTATAAATAATAAATAATAGGGCTTATGCTTTAAGTCGGACATGAGATATTCCAAACTCCAATCATGAATATTTTTTCAGTGCCAAAGATGACGTAAAAAGGAAATAAAACAACAGTGTTAGCGTTAGCTTCGCAGGTGTTTAATTGCCATTCTCCTAGCAACCAAACTATGAAGGGTAAACAATGTTATGCTAGCGTTTGTTCTGCAGGTGTACGATTATCAACAGAGAGGATAATTTAGTGTTTTTTTTTTCTCAGCTCTCTCTACAAACATTTGCTAAAAAGATTTACAAACATTAAATGTAGGAACTTTGACTCACTGAGTCATTTTCCCCAAACTAAAATGTTTATCATAAACTTTGTACATCTCCCTGTGTGTCGCTATGTTTAAGTTACATCATACAGATTTACCTCAAACAGATAAGATTTTTCGATTTCGACACAAGTTCAGATTCAGAAGCTAGAAGTCTGGTATCAAGCAGAATTCTATTACACTTTCCCAAGACTTTTCTGAGTTAAATGCAAGCATAAGCACTCAACATCAGACGACAAGATGGCTCGATGCTAAAATCTCTTTAATTGCAGCATCTACTCGGCTAACGTATCCTCAGAGAGCAATTTGGCGTGTCTCATTGCATGCTATTGTGTGGATTTCATGAATGACATAATGCAAAGACTTAGACAGGAGAGACAAATGCACCGTGCCCACTTACAAACCACATGCTGCTTGAGAGCTCATTTGCATATATGACTACATTATACCTCCCGTCTACCGGCTATGTGACTCTCAGGGGTTTTGGGGATGAAGAAAAATGAATGTCCCACGATGATACTTTGTGTAAAAAGTTAATCAAACAAGTTCAGTATGTTTGTAGCCTCCCACTGTGTATTATAATGAGCCTGGGTCTTTGGTTTATTGCAGTCAGGCTACAAAGCAAAAGAAACAGGGGCATTAGGTCAAGGGAATTTAAGGTGAGGGCTTTACGCCCACTTTTGCATGAAAAATG
Source organism: Cirrhinus mrigala (assembly GCA_036247105.1). Taxonomy (NCBI): domain Eukaryota; kingdom Metazoa; phylum Chordata; class Actinopteri; order Cypriniformes; family Cyprinidae; genus Cirrhinus; species Cirrhinus mrigala. The sequence goes on from CM070025.1 coordinate 20,559,082, forward strand.
ATGTGTCTTTGGTGTTAATGTAATTTAAGGGAAATTATTTACATTACAAAGGTCATCCTATGCCTGGTTTCAAGGAAAGAGGTTTAAATGGGAGTTTAGATGCCGAGAGGAAAGTAGAAGAAATGCCAACTTCCTTACGGTGGAAACTAGAATGAAGCTCTAGTGTTTTCACTGCCTAGAGTTTTCTACCTTAACTGACCCTTTATTTAACAAATAATTACAGAAACAACAACAACAACAACTGGTAAGTAACACACTGAACTAAACTAAAATTTTGAAGTACAAAGAATGAAATAGTATTTTCTTGTAAAACATACTCCAATACTCTTTGTTTTATTGACAGTTTTTTTTTTACAAGATAGATACAGTGGCATGTGAAAGTTTGAGAATCCCTTGCAGAATCTGAAAATGTGAATCATTTTAACAAAATAAGAGAGATCATACAAAATGCATGTTATTTTTTATTTAGTACCATCCTGTAAAATATTTTACATAATTTTTTTTACATATAGTCCACAAGACAAAAAAAAAAAAAGCTTACATTTTTAAAATAACCCCCTTCAAAAGTTTAGGAACCCTTGGTTCTTAAAACTGTGTGTGGTTACCTGGATGATCTACGACTGTTTTTATTGTTTTGTGATGGTTGTTCATGAGTCCCTTGTTTGTTCTGAACAGTTAAACTGAGCACTGCTATTAAGAAAAATCCTCCAGGTCCTGCAGATTCTTCAGTTTTTCAGCATCTTTTGCATATTTGAACCCTTTTCAGCAGTGACTGTATGATTTTGAGATCCATCTTTTCACACTGGAGACAATTGAGGGGCGCAAACACAACTATTAAAAAGGTTCAAACATTCACTGATGCTCCAGAAGGAAACGCGATGCATTAAGAGCCGGGGTTTGAAAACTTTTGAATAGGATGAAGATGTCCAATTTTTTCTTATTTTGTTGAAATAGCATTTTTTTTCCATTTAATACTGCCCTTCGGAAGCAACAGTAGATACTTGCATGTTTCCCGGAACACAAGTTAAGTACAATTTACCTTGATCTTCAAATTTAAAAAGTTTTCACCCCCCGGCTCTTAATGCATTGTGTTTCCTTCTGGAGCATCAGTGAATGTTTGAACCTTTTTTAATAGTTGTGTTTGAGTCCCTCAATTGTCCTCATTGTGAATAGATGGATCTCAAAATTATACAGTCATGGAAAGGGTTCAAATACTCAGAAATGCTGAAAAACCAAAGAATCTGTGGAACCTGAAGGATTTTTCTGAAGAACAGCGGGCAGTTTAATTGTTCAGGGAACAAACAAGGGACTCATGAACAACCATCACAAAACAAAAAATGTTGTAGATCATCAAATATACAATAGTTTTCAAAGATTTGCTCACAGACCTCCTGCAGTACCTTGCAAAGGTCTGGCCTTAGAGAATGTTATAGTCAGAGACATGTTTAGAAAGTAATGAGCAGGATGAAACACTGACACCCAATTAATCTGATGGACATCAACGTAATCAAAAATGACTAAACCATCCCAGGAAGTGTCAGACTTTTCTTTGACTGAAAAGGACACAACGAGAAAAGAAGGGAGACGGCAGTTTTTCTCCAACAGTCCCTGCAGTTTCTCCCACCAGGTGATTGCAATAAATCAGTTTGTATTTGGATGCTGCAATTGTTATGTTGTTGCTCATCGTCTTGTTCATTTAAAGCCTGACAGCAAAAGGCATTAACGAGCAGTCAGGCTTCCTGGAATGATGCTGCTTGAAAAAAACCTGAGGCTGCAAACAATGCTGACTTGACGATTCAGACTCGAAAACAAAGTATTGCCGAAGTTAGATCACATACAGCTGTAGATAACTTTGACATCAGTGGAATCATTATTTATAATAGGCTGTATAAATCTTTGAATTTCTCTTCGGAAAAAAAGAGGAAATGACTGAGCTGTGCGACAGCTTGTATATAGTATGTACTTTTTGCAAGCAGCAGTATCTAAATGAGACAACACAATTCGAGATACAGTGCACCATGTTCTCCAAGATAAATTACAGTGCATAATTAAGAAAAGTATCCATCGTGAGTTGACCTAATGATTCAGCGTTTTCAGATTACCTTGACTATGCTGAGGAGTTCTAAAAATTGACACAGGATGACACAGGATGTACTTTTTTCAACCCTTTCTAAAAATGAACTACCTACTACAACCACCAAGCAGCAAAGGATAATCTAAAAATAAACTTGACTTGGTTCTTTAGGGGGAGAAAACGTACTCGTCAGCTAATGTATTCATCCAACCATGAACAATCCCCAGACAAAACACTTAAACAAATGTATAGACAGCAATTTAACAGAGCAATAGGAGCCATAATGTGGAGATACTGGCAGTCAAAGAGTGCAGCACCAAAAGGAAGCGCACCTGAAATCCACCTAATGTCACAATAGCGATCCTTCTTCAAGTGAAAAGCCGTGCTTTTATGAGACTATCATGTACTGAAAAAGACTGGAAGCTCTCCAGTACAAAGCCTCGCTACACAAAGGCAACACACAATGATGCTTTATAGCACAGAGTTGCTTTAACACAAAGTACTGTCTCCATCAAGAGATTAGTTTTCCCTTTGGAACATCTTAATCTCTGGTAATTTGAAATCTTTTCCCCTTTGTAAAATCTAAATTTCATTTCAGACCAACAGCGGCCTATTTCTTTCAATAGGATGATAACATTAATCAAATACGAAAACGCTACACATGGTTTCCTGGAAATTGTGGCAGCATTGCCCTCAGAAAAACCCCCTACGCCATCACACATTAGCTCTGTCACAAAACCTAGTTAGCTGCCTAAATAGCATAGGGGAAAGCGGGGACACAACTTAACACAAAGCTAAGTCCTCAGTGTTTTTTTGTAAATTGTTTAAACTCATGTTCCAGTCGCATTTTCTTGGTAAATAAACATTACTTACACTATCAGAAAAACAAAAAGGAAAAACAATTATATTTTATATTTTTACATTAATACATTTACATTTACATTTACATTTTACATTTAATGTAATCAATATATTTATTAAAGCCAAGTATGAATCTCATCAAGTTAGTGTTTTTAAGCATTTTACATTCCTTCCAAAATAATAACTCAAGGCAGTAACAATTTAAACAATATATTTTATTTGTAAATTATATTCAGCTATTCTTTTTAATAGATGACTATTTTTAAATTTTTCAGATCATCAGTCATCAAAGCTCAGTAAATATTGGTCACATACACAGAGATTTACCTTAAATTTCACCAAGCTGATGTAACAAAGTGGTTATATCTTAGTATGTGAGTTGTTTACTTATTTTAAAGGGGTCATTGGATGCAAAGTTCACTTTTACATGTTGTTTGAACATTAATGTGTGTTGGCAGTGTATGTACACATCTACCCTGCAATCATAAAAATCCATGCAGTGGTTTTTAATTAATCTGTAAAAATAATATCCCCTTTTTCACACTGACAGAGGCCGCTCCCACGATAGTTGATTGACATGAGCGTCTTACCTCAGGCCCGCCTTAAATCAGCTGTAAGAGTCCGACCACCATTGTTTCGATGCCAGAGCAGGGATGTAAGTTAGATAAGAATATCTCCGATTGAGCGATTGAGGTGTTGTGTTGCTGGATGTAATAATGAACATAGTGGTCGTAATTTTATTCCCCACATCTGAGCCGCTGAAGATGCAGTGGATTATGTTTGTTTGTGAATGGAATGCACCTCTCGATCTACATAAATATGCCTATGTTTGTGCAAATCATTCGTCATCCAGCTTCACTTACAGCAGAAGTGAGTAAAAGTTTTTTTTTTTTATAAATCTTTGCGATCGCCTTTCCTAATAACGTGCTAGTTAGCAAGTTTAGCGGCTAAATGTGGCTAAAGTAAACAGGCTCGTCACTCCACAGAGAGAAGAGAGGGGCGAGGTGAGCAGAGCTCATTAACATTTAAAGCAACCTCGACCAGAACAGGATGATTTTTGCAGAGCTGATTTTGGCAAGGTAAAAAGGGTGCTGTTTTGAGAATTTTTAACCAAAGTATATTATAGACTTTTCATTAAGACCCTAAAGAATCATATCACCTTGTGGAAAATGGCCATCCGATGACCCCTTTAAATTAGTTTTCTCATTAACGCAATTATATTGTTCATTCAGACTGATTCGCCAATGCGAATTCACAAACACAAGATGTTGGATTTATCTCATAAACCAATTACAGCCGATCATAACCAGTCATATCAAATCATATCACAATAAAGGCATTGCCTCTTCTCACATCGCTTTCCTCCATTCATTCTCAATTACCCCCCACCAAACTCAATGCAGGTTTTAGGAATTCTGTTAAAACTCTGGCTCAGGGGAGGCGAGAGAGATGCGGATTCGCGCTGTAACTTCTGGTGTCACTCCTGAACAATGTTTCTTTAGAAAAGGGAGTGATTTATACACTTTCTACAATGTTATATTTCGTAATACTGGCATTGTTTTATTTTTGTACTATTATTTTTTTCTCATCCAATATTTTGAGGAGAAACTGCCTCCCTTGCCTCCTCAGAGGGAACACCTCTGCACTGTATTAATGAAACAAGACCACATATTTGTACTAGACATGTCGAATTAATGTAAAATCTTTGTACTTTTATAAACAAACAGCACATGTGATTCTGTCTGAGAATCTGGCTAAAACGAGGCACTTTAGGAGGCAGCCTACAGTTTGGAGCTAGGCTCTCATTGCGAGCGCACCTGTGATGTCTTAAAACGCTGTCTCCATAGGCAGCTCACTAGGTTTTGGAACCGAGCAATCGTGTATGGAAGGCACACGTCCTCAGGTGTTTCCAACCGTGGCAAAGTCCATCATTAGTGCTCATGTCTGCTCAAGCATCTGTCTATCATTCACTGTTACCAGACCTGCCAGAGGTCAGAGGTTGAGCTGTATGCTGCAGGCTGTGTTTTCCTCTCTTGGTTTGAAGAGGTGAGACCAACATAAGATTAGAGCTGGGTTTGACAGAGGGGTCATTCTGCAGGAAATCATTTGGAGGAAATGCAGACAGGTGAGCAGAGCTACTGTACATCGGTGAGATTAATAGAAAGGTTCCTCCAACAATAATAGAAATGGTTCATGCAGTCTGGGTGAAGTGCAGGTGTCGGAACAATGCTAAAAATAGACTATTATGCAAGTTTCTTTGGCCAAGAAACTTTTTTATGCAAGATATATTGTACTTCATATATCCAAATCCAAATATGAGCCACTTAAACCATGAACAAATAAATGCAGCAGAAATTCATTTAAATAACGCCTTACAATAACAATAACATTAATCTAGATCTAATGTTAATGAAAAAAATTATATATAAATTAAGTTTTGTTTATAACACATTAATATCAATGTACAAAACTTAAAATATATTAGCATTAACCAAAATGAGACAACAAAGGCTTTTTGGAAAAACATCTCTACTTTTTGAAAAACTCCAAAAATGTACAGGTACATACAATTCACTGGAGTTTCCAGCTGAAATATACAATAGTAGCAGTAATGCACTAGGCATTTTGTTCTTTTCACACAAATTATGATTACAGAGGCAAATTACCAATTAATAAGAACTAATTTGTGTGTTTCCATACAAGTTTAAAGCACTTTTACCATAATGCATGATTTGTAAACTGATACATTTTGACATATGTGACCCTGGACCACAAAACCAGTCATAAGGGTAATTTTTTTTTTTTTTTTTTTTTTTTTAAATAAGCTTTCCATGGATGTATGGTTTGTTAAGATATGACAATATTTGGCCGAGATACTACTATTGAAAATCTGGAATCTGAGGGTGCAAAATAATCAAAATACTGAGAAAATCGCCTTTAAAGTTGTCCAAATTAAGTTCTTAACAATGCATATTACTAATCAAAAATTAAGTTTTGATAGTATTTAAGGTAGGAAATGTAAAAAAAAAAAAAAAATAATAATAATATACCCGTTCTGCTTAAGACTGTTTTTGTGGCCCTGAGTCACATATGAATCACATAAGCAGCTCAAAATGTATTTTTTTGACATTGTAAAATTGCTCGGTAGCTCCCCTGGTACAACATTGGACTTTCAATGCAGAGTGCTTGGGTATGAGTCGAAAACAAACTAAACTGAGTGCATTTTTATCTTGCATTTGCTTTTGTTAACATACTGTAGGTTTACATTGTTTTCAAATGCAACAGAGCATTAACCTTTTAACGCCACTCACCAGAATTTTCGAACTGCTGCTATAACATCCAGTGTACCAAAACTTTGCCAGATTCACTTTCATATTCATTCATCTGTCCATCCATCTTAGTTATTTCAAATATAACTCCATCAGTTTTGTTTAATTTTATGACAGATTTACTCACTTGTTTTATTTCAGATCTTGTAACAAAGTAGGCCTTACTTGGCGAAAAAATGCAAAATCTGCACAGGAAATTAAATGAATCATATTTTTCTTTTAATGGGTCTTGTAATACAACATCTGTTCGCTCTAAACCATCATGCAGGAATATAAACACCAGCAGACAAAGTCCATTATTCCCCCACCTGCATCTGGAGTGGTGTATCACCACCGCTCTTATATGACGCTAAAATCCATTTGCAAGCTCCGAGGCCCAGCGATGACAGACCTCAGTACCGCACCTTCACTCGTCCGCGGGTGAGTTCACGCCTATCACGCTTGTCCTTGTGCTCCCCATGGACTGCGTCGAATGCTGAGCGGGAGATGAAACAGCATTTCCTAAGGGGTAAACACTGGCAGCCCCTCTTAACGCAACGGAGCGTCACGATTGCTCACTTCAAAGAGCCCTCCTTGCTCACTTTTATACCTATTATGACAAAATTCTAACAGGGCTTGAGGTCTAATTGGGAAACTGCTGGCAAGATGAGGATAAGTAGATTACATCAAGGTGTGGAAAAGATAATCTTGCTGAGGTGAACTTGGGTCGTGAGAACATGAAGAAGATGATTGGCTTGTAGAACCGGACCTCGTTCAACGTTCTGATGCAGCTCGCACAAGAGATGCACCAAACATTTCCAGCTGAAAGGGAAAACTAAACTATCCATTTTAGGGTCATTCCATGTCAAATGAACCAAATTTCAAAAACTTCCCTGGCTCAAATTTTTGATTTTGCTAATACTTTTTGAAAGATAGAAAGATATATTTACTGAGCAATCCACTATGTTGTAGAGGGAGGACAAAAATGGCAATTTTCATTTAGAGTCAAGTTCCAGGGGGGTAAAAATGACTTCAGAAAGCTGGCAGCATCATTATCCTATTTTTAAACAGACATTGGTAGTTCTATTAGTAAAATCTGTTGACTTTAGCAATCTTTGTTGCATTATGTGTCAATAGTGACCATTCAAAAATGGGGAAACAGAACTTTTTAAGTTTTTCTCCAAAGTTTGCATGCCTGTAACTCAAGGACCATTAAAGATATCTTAATGCCCTTTTATTTTATATATTATATTATATTATATTATATTATATTATATTATATTATATTATATTATTATAGTAAATCGTTAAAATTTAAAATGTGGGCCAGTTTGAAAAAATATGACACTTCTTTTCTTTTAAAGCGGAATGTTTTAAGAACAATAATGTTAAAATTAGAGATGCATCTCGTTTCTTTCTGTCAAGACAACTGCATTGAACATACGAGTCTGAGTGCCATAAATATTCTTTTCCAAATTTTTCATGCCTATAACTCAAGAGTTATTAAAGAAATCACAGTATGATTTTACATTCTAGTTCTTCATAAACTTTTCTTTTGAAGTCTTAATTTTCAAGGCCCTACATCTTTCATCTTTCAGTCCCAGAGTCAACAGACTCTTACTAACATAACTATCAATCTCTGAGTGAAAATAAGATAATGATGCTGCCATCTTTCAGAAGTCATTTTTACCCCCCTGTAACTCTGAATCTAAGGTGAAAATTGCCATTTTGACCTCCCTCTACAAAATAGTGGATTAAGCATTAAATATGTATCAATAACATTTAATATTTTGTATTTAGTTACTATACATGTCTATCTTTCTTCAGAATAAATATTAGCAAAATCAAAAATTTGAGCTGGGGACCTCTGGTCGAGTTGACACGGGATGACCCGTGTCATTTTAGGATGGACATCAAAAACTGCAAATTAATCATTATCCTTAGATGTGTTTCATTGTTGTATTTTTTACAGTTGCATGAGAAAACTGAATAAGTTTTGTATAATAATATATATTAATAAAATATTATTTAAAATGATTATTTTTGTTTTTTTCAGACAGTCATTGTGTCCAGAATTATCAGCTTTGGGCCAAGAATTTAATTTTGGTGCATCACTATTTATAAGTCCTAGATTTGTGCATGTGTGCATGAATATTCAAACAAGTCTGCTGTGATTACACACATTTATAAATGTCATTGGTGGTTATTCTAATTCTCAGCACATCATACCTACTGTATCCAGTGATTTATCCACTATATAAACACATGTAGCTTCATATGAAATAGAAACAAGCCATAAACCTTTTACCCCGCTCTATTAAAGCGACAACCCCTAAAAAAAAACAAACAAAAAAACAAAGAGGTCCTGATTTAGTGGATAATAATGAAGGCAGTCCCTGCAGCCAAAGCCAAGGGCAATGTGTTAGAGATGAATACACTGAAAGTGTAAAGTCAGGGGAAGGGCGTAAGGGACAAGTGCAGTAGTGAATGATCACAATAGACCAGTAGCTCGACCACTTCGGCTTTGACTGCGTGCCAAGCTACTCGCTCTTGATTTATGTTGTTTTCACGGGGCCACAAAGGAGTATAAGCGCACCAGGCTGAATGCTTCACTCACAAACATCTACAAACTTTAACACTAACAACTATGCTCCAAAATCTAACCGCTGTAAGTCCTGGTAATGAAGAAAACATGAAAATAGAGTGCAAACAAATTTAAATGCAAGATACTGTAATGCAGGAATGGCTAAAAATACAATAGTGGTGCAAAGTTATTTTAGGAACATGAGAAAATTCACAGAATCAGGAAAAAGTCATCTCAGATTATTTACTTTTGGATAAAGTCTGGCCTTTTATCTTTTGGATTAACATCAGTACTTATGCTAAAATATTCATTGAAGAAAATTCAACCTGGCCTTTGTTTATCTTTGAAACACAAATTAAGATATTTCGGATGAAATCCAAGAGCTTTCTAAACCCCGCATAGACAGCAACGCAACTGTGAACGTGGTGTTCAAGGCCCAGAAAGGTAGTAAGGACATCGTTAAAACAGTCCATCTGACATCAGTGGTTCAACCTTAACTAACTTACTACTTTTCTGGGTCAGAAAGCTCACGGATTTCATCAAAAATATCCTAATTTGTGTTCCGAAGATGAACGAAGGTCTTACGGGTTTGGAACGACATGAGGTTGAGTAATTAATGACAGAATTTTCATTTTTGGGTGAACTATCCCTTTTATTTTAATAGCTGCTCTTTTTGGTTTGAGGATGAAGTCTGAGTTCTGAAGGTTACAGTATGTTTTCATAGTACACTGAGCTCTTTTATCTCAAAAGATCAAGGAAAATTTGATTCCTCATGATATGACCTCATTAAGGAGTTATTTCCACCTGATCCGACCCTTAAAATCCCCTTCATTAGTGTAACTTAATGTAGTCGGGCTGACTCTGTCACAGTAAATAATGTTTTAAGTTAATTTGGATGTTACCGCATGAAACATATTTTTAGGTTACCTGGCGGCATTTTTTTTAGTGTACTTCTCAGCAGGAACTTAAACAGGTGTGGATTGCAGGGTATTCGGCCACCTTATTCAACAACAGATGTTCATGCAATGGACTTCATCATGGTCAACAAGGCATGAAGACTTTCCACGCTGTTGGGCTAATACTGTTATTAGCTTGTGAAATGGAACTCTAACCACTGCTGCAAAATGAGAAACAGGGTGAGAGGAAGAGAGAGAGAAAACAGAAAGAGGAAAATACAGCATTTGGACACTTAAGTCACACTTAGAAAATAGAGTGAAATTTAAGTCATTACTTTCTGAAAATCTTGATATCTGCCCCATGGTACGTTCAGGACAATTTATTAAATCAGTTGATCCAGTTCACAAACTTTTTAAAATGATTTGTTCATGAATCAGACTGATCTGGTTGTTAAGTTTAACTCATTGATTTACAGTTAGCATTTGACAGGAAGGGAATTAACTTGTATTTTAGTCTGTTTGTCACAAAAAGCTCTATCATATGATCTCAGAAGTCTTGGAATATAGTGCAATATGTCAAATGGACCGCATTTATGGTGCTTTTTGAAGCTTGACAGGCCCAATCCTCTTTTGCTTTCTTAATATTGAAAAGAGTGGCCAAAAGTCATACAGATTTGGACGATTTCAATTTTTTTGTGATTTTTAAGTGTCCAAATACTTTTGAGGCCACCGCATATAGTATATATTAAAATTAGAAGCAGAACATGATGTTAAAATGAACAGCACACTAACATACAGACAAAAGGGACACTGAAACATAAACTACCGTTCAAAAGTTTGCGGTCAGTACAACTAAAAAACTTTTATTTAGCATGGATGCATTAATATAAAAAAAAACTTTAAATAAATAAATAAATAGATGTTTCTTCAGGAACATTCTATTCAAAGAATCCAGAGAGAGAGAGAAAAAAGATTGTTCTTGAGCAAAAATAAAATAAAATAAATTAAAATAAATTAAAATAAATAAAATAAAATAAAATAAAATAAAATAAAATAAAATAAATTGGCATATTACAGAATGATTTCTAAAGGATCATGTGACATTGAGAAAAAATTGTTCTTAAGCAAAAATAAAATAAAATAAATAAAATAAAATAAAATAATAACAAATAAAATAAATGATGATTTCCACAATAATGAGTAGCATAACTGTTTTCAACATTAATGAGAAAAAAACTGTTAATTAAGCAAACATAAAATAAAATAAAATAAAATAAAATGTGCATATTATAGAATGATTTCTAAAGGATCACATGACACTAAAGATTGGATTAATGGCTGCTGGAAAAGAATGATGGTTTCCATAAAAATAAGCAGCATAAAAAAATGGTTCTTCAGCAATATATTTTATATATTATAATATATTTTATTTCAATAAAATAAAATAAAATAAAATAAAATAAATAAAATAAAATAAAATAAAATAAAATAAAATAAAATAAAATAAAATAAATCTGCATATTACAGAACGATTTCTAAAAGATCACATGAAGAGAATGAAAGAATGATAGTTTCCATTAAAATGGTTCTTCAGCAAAAAAAATAAAAATAAATAAAATAAAATAAAATAAAATAAAATAAAATAAAATGATTTCTAAAGGATCACATGACACTGAAGACTGGATTAATGGCTGCTGAAAATTCAGCAGGAATAAATTATATTTTAAAACATTAAAATAGAAAACAGTTACACTAAATGTAATAATTTCACAATACTCCTGTTTTTACTGTATTTTCATCATATCAATGCAGCCTTGATGAGCATAAGAGACTTCTTTCAAAAACATTACAAAAAATCTGACCGCAACCCTAGTGTATAAGGATGGATAGGTAGATAGATAGATAGATAGATAGATAGATAGATAGATAGATAGATAGATAGATAGATAGATAGATAGATAGATAGATAGATAGATAGATAGATAGATAGATAGACAGATAGATAGTTATTGACATTCAAGCTATAAGACGATTTTATTTATCCAGAACAGCTGTACATGCAAACACCACAACCTGAGCTTATGCTGCACTTTACACATTTACCACAAGATGTCAGTAACCCAAGCTCAACAGTGCAATAGATGGAGCCAGAGCCAGAGAAAGAGAGAGAGCCCTCTTTCCCTCTACCGTGGCTTTGCTCTTGGCAGAAAACACTGCACAGCAACAGACCAGACTGCTACTCCTTTACATCCACTAGATAGGGATAAAATGTAGTCTGTCACTCTCTCTCCCTCTCTGGCTATTCAAAACAGGCCACTTGGTATGTGAGACATCTTTCGAGAAGCCACACGAAAGACGCGTCACTCGCCTCTTCCAGGCCATCGAAATATAATGGAGTGACAGACTTGTATTCCGAGCCAGCAATCGATACTAGTAACCCAAGGTTGAATGAATTTCACCCTGCATTCCTAGAAAGTGTAATGAGAGCGACTGGGTGAGGAGGAGAGGTTAGTTTGTGGGTTTTACAGCCTCACAGATGATGAACTGTATGGATGTGGTAAGCGTTAAGCGCATTTAAAGGGACAGTGCACCTCAAAATTAAAATTCTTTTATTAATTGCTCTGGTATCTACCCTTTTTAGTGGCTAGACGGTCTACAGACACTAGAAACTTCCTTGTTGTCAGCGTATATCACCATTTCAACTGCCAGTGCAACTGTAGTGAGGAGCAGGCATACATGCTTTTATAAGCAACTCACAGTCTTCCTGTATTCGCATGCATTCGCATCTCATGCATATGTATGAGTTAAAGACACAGGGATGAATTTAGTCTAAATCTCAGCACCTCTTGATTTTCACATTCCGTCCATGCGTCAGTACAGTGCTCCTGCGCTGACACCTCGATCAGACGCCAAAACAAACGGCAAATGATTTATGGCGATGGGTAGCTTTGAGTGACAGGACGGGGATGAATAATTGCTGGTGGCTGCTCTCGCTTCCTCTGTCCCATCCTCGCTACATGCTGATGACTAATTACATTGCTAGCTCCACGGGCTAAGCGTCTGCAATTACACCTGGCTTCACTCAGGGGGTCTCTTTCACAGTCTGACACACATAGTGACACCCGGTGTTACTACATGAAATGCTCGCAGCCCGGCAGCCCCATGTATGAGCGCTTTCCGCACAG